>ML110673.1:0-22932 GCA_003697995.1 Taxidea taxus jeffersonii | reverse complement strand
TATTACATCCCCAGAACTTACTCGTCTTGCAGAGCTGCAATTTTTTACCTTTTGACCAACATCTTCCCATTTCCCACTCCCTTTAGTCCCTAACAACCACCATTCTATCCCTTGCTTCTATGAATATGACTCTTTGAGTCGTATCATACAGTATTTGTTTCTGTGTGTGGCTGATTTCACTTAGTATAATATCCTCTGGTTTCACACATATTATTGCAAATGGCAGCATTTCTTCTTTTTTTAAGGCTGAATAATATTCTGGGGTGTACGTAACATTGTCTTTATCCGTTCATCTGTTGATAGATACTTAGGTTGTTTCAATGTATGGACTGTTGGGAATAATGCTACAGCGAACAGGGGAGTGCAGATTCCCCTTTGAGATGATGATGTCATTCTTTTTGAACATAATGCTAGAGGTGGAATTGCTCAGTCGTATTTGAGGAACCTCCATACCGTCTTCCAGAGTGGCCAGCCCAGTTTACATTCCTGCCGGTGGTGCACAAGGGTAGAAGCTACTCTGGCCATCTCCTGTCCAGGTGGTGCTTTCTGCTATCAGGTGATCATTGGATGCCACAAAATTTTCATGTGGACTCTGGAAATAGAGAAAGGAGGTCTGACTTCTTGAGGAGGATGCCAAAAGTTTGTTGACCTAAGTTCCGATGACAGGTTTGCTCTTGGCTCACTGTGTTCTAGAATAACTTTTTGCTTCAGCTAGATAGAGAAAAAAAGGATCATTTAAATAGGAGAATAGCCCCTTGTGGGTACTCTTCCATCACACTCAACATCCACATCCTCAGCCATATCAGCATGTGCTTCAACCTGCAAAAGCTCGGCAGGCTTTTGGAATTCTATTTTTTTTTTTTTAAAGATTTTATTTATTTATTTGTTAGAGAGAGAGAGATCGAGCACAGGCAGACAGAGAGGCAGGCAGAGGCAGAGGGAGAAGAAGGCTCCCTGCCAAGCAAGGAGCCCGATGTGGGACTCTATCCCAGGACGCTGGGATCATGACCTGAGCCTAAGGCAGCTGCTTAACCAACTGAGCCACCCAGGTGTCCCAGGCTTTTGGAATTCTAACTGACCAAGCACACAGACCCTCCTGCCCTGCCTCAGCTTAACCACATCACCATGGCCGCACAGCTAAGTCTGCTATTCCGAGGTAGTGTGGAACCCAGGACTACTTAGGAAAAATAGAAACCAAAGCATATCACTGTCTGTCTTCCCTATCGAACTTGATAGAAGGGAAGTCAGACTTAAATTAAGGTCACCCTCTCAGCACATTTTGTCTTGCCCTTCTGCTCACATTGTAGCTTCCTGGGCTATGTTCTGAGGAGTAGAGGTGAGGGTGCCCACCCACGTTTCCTAAGGCTGTCTGTGAGTCTCCATCATCCTTTGGGGTTTCATTCCAAGGTGGCAGGGCAGGAAATACACTATCCCTGAGTCTTCACTTTCTTCCGCCACCTCCCACCCCTGTTCCAGTGCCTTCTCGCAGCCCAGAATGGGCTTTTCCTATCACTTTATGTACTGGGAAATGCCCTTGCATTATAAATTATATCCTCCCTACTCTGTGACTTATGGTTAAAAACCCTTTACTCTGAATATTCCATATTTTGGACTTACTAATAATTTTTTTTTACAACAAATCTTGGCTCTTACAAATGAAATAAAGATGTAGCTGTAACAGTTGTTTTCTCTGAAATAACCTTTATTTAAGAGCCTATCGTGAAGTCCAGAAGTTAAAAACTGAAGAGGAGGGGCAGGGAGTGAGGTGCTGGGCTGAAAGCAGGGCAATTAAGTTAAAATGTGCATTTGACTGATGAGACCCCTTGGCCTCCTTCCTTATCCATTTACATTCTCTCAGAAAGCTACAGGAGGTTGAGCTCCACCACAGTGAGGGACTAACCATGAAAGAGGAGGTTTGGGAGGAGATTCAGGAAGCTGGCAGAATTGGGTAAGGGATTCTCAGGATGGTGCTGAAGGAAGGTCCCAGGATGACAGCTGTGTGTTTAGGCCTAGAAAGTAACCAGTCTTCCTTTCCTCTTTTAGAGAAAACCACCGTCCTGAAATTGGTGTGTTTGAGTCGTTCAATGTTTTTGTGTTTTAAAAAATTCCATAAATATCATAATATATTCCATGGTTTTGTGTGCTTCAAAATGTAAATACATGACATCATGCCTTCTAAATCCTTTTGCAACTTGCATTTCCCATTTAGCATTAGGTTTTTGAGATTTATCCATGGAGATACAGTTCATTCATTTGAACTGGGATATAGAATCAATTGTACAACCAAGTCAGGTATTTATCTCTCCTTACCAAAGATGCCAAGATAGTTTTCACTTATTTTGGTATTACAAATAGTGTAATAGTAAATATCCTTATGTATTTTTCCTTGTGCTCACGGACAGAAGTTTCTCCAGAGTAGTGACTCTTGAACTTGCGCGTACATCAAAATCACCTCAATTACTTATTAAAACACAGATTGCTGGCGCTGGAACTGTATTCCTTCTACCATTATACAGAACCTGCTAAATCCAGGCTTCTGTAGCTAAGGCCTCCAGATCCATTCCATTTCTGTCATGATTTGTATTAGCCAAATATATCTCTACCTGTTGCCTTTTTGCCCATTTAATTGAGATAAATATACAATGTATCATCTAACTCAGGACTCTTTTGAGTCTGAAAGGGAGCATTATAATTGTGACACCCTACTCACCATCCATTTTTGGATCAAAAGCTCTTGTGACTGTCTCTGATTGGAAAAATATGATTAGGAAGATTTGTAATTTAACAGATCTGCATCTAAGAGTGAAACAGTCTGGGAAATGTGGCTTTATGGATTCTAGTTTTGGAAGGTACACTTAGTCTGTGTAGAAATATCAAGATCAGCCAAAATCCTTCAAAAAATTTTGAGCAGGCCTACTTAGCAATGATTAGTTTGTAATTATTTTAAGTTTTCTTTCTTTCTTCCTTTTTAAAAAAATCTGTCTTATTACACCAGCAGAAGAATGTTGAACAGTTATAGTAATACCCATCATTTTCTCTTCTTTTTCTTAAAAGAAATGCTTCTAAAATTGTGATATTAATTATGATGTTTTCTGTAGTGTTTTAGAATATGTTGTGTCAGGTTTTAAGAAATTTACTTTTATTTCTGGTTTCTGAGGGTTTTTCTTTTTATGATAACTATCTGTTAAATTTAATAATGCTTTTTTTATACAGAGTAAGGTAATTAATTTTTTTTCTCCTTTAGTCTACAAATGTGTTAAAACACATAAAAAGATTTTCTAGTATTAAACCAGCCTTGAATTCTAGGGATTATTTTTACTTTGTACTTACATGTATGTGTGTCTGTCTGTGTATATTTATATATAAGTAGTTGGTTTTTGGGTACTAATACATTCCTTAGGATTTTTGAAAATGTGTTCATGAATGAGCTGAGTTACATCCTTTCTAATACTGTATTTTTTTCAGTTTTGGTGTCATGGTATGCTATCCTCATTAAAATGGGTTTCTGTGTTTCTTGTATTCTCTGGAAAATTTTAACATAGTGATCATTGAACGTTTGACTGTGTTCCCTATAAAGCCATCTGGCTTGTTGTGACTTTTTTTGGTGGTGGTGGGGAGTATATATTTTAATTTATCAGTTCCAATTCCTTAATTAGTATAGATCTATTCAAGTTTTTTATTTTCTATGTGTCTATTTTGGTAAGTTATCTTTTTCTAGAGAATGATTCAAATTTTGTTATGTTTCCAGATTTACTGGCATCAAGCTACTCAACCTATTTTCTTACCATTTTTAGAAATGTCTGTTGTATTTGTGACCCCCTTTACTTTCATATCTGTTTTATTTATATCTTCGTGTTTTCCCCATGATTAGTCTTAACCACAAAATAGTTCATTTATTTTTTTCTTTCCAAAAAACAAGTTTGAGGTTTGTTTCTATTGTTTCTTTGTTTCCCATTTCATTAATTTCTGATTTTATATTTATCTTTTCATTCTACCAGCTTCTTCCTAATCTCTTGAGTCATTAGTTTTTAATTTTCCATGTTTTATAATTTGTTCATTTAGCTGTGCCCCACACATTTTGAAATATACTCTTTTCTTTGTGAATCAGTTTTAAATATTTTATAATTTTCATTGTGAATTCTTCTTTTACTCATAAATTATTTAAGAGTACATTGAAAATTTCCAAATACATGAAATATTTTTAGATTTTTTTTGTTATTGATTTCTAAACAATATACTTTGAGTAGATATTGCGGTCTGTGTGACATTTTCAGAGATTTTTTTGAGATTTGCCTTTGTTCTGATATGTGGACAGCTTTTTTTTTTTAAAGATTTTTATTTATTTATTTGACAGAGAGAGATCACAAGTAGGCAGAGAGGCAGGCAGAGAGAGAGGGGGAAGCAGACTCCCTGCTGAGCAGAGAGCCTGACTCAGGGCTCGATCCCAGGACCCTGAGATCATGACCTGAGCTGAAGGCAGAGGCTTAACTCGCTGAGCCACTCAGGTGCCCTGTGGACAGCTTTTATAAATATTCCATTTTTATGTCAAAAAGAATGTAAGTTTTCTAATTGTTGCGTGTGTTATTTTATGTAATTATTGTCATTACAGCAAGTCTTTTAATTGTGTCATCATATCATTTACAGCCACAATGTTGTCTTTTGATTACAGAGGCACATTAAAAAATCAGTCATGATTGTAGATCTTTTCTTTTATCATTATAACTGTTTTCCCTATATATTTTGAAGTTGTTAGGTTTATACAAGTTCAGAATTACTTTGTCTTTTACTGAATTAATTTTTTTATTTTTATGTGTCCCTAGTAATACTGTTTTTCTTTGTATATTATTTTTTGTTTGATATAAATATCTTTTTGTTAACATTTGCCTGATATGTTTCCCAATCATTTATTTTGAACTTTTCTGTGTCCTTATGGTATAGTTGTGGCTCTCAGAGTCAGCAGATAACTGGATTTTATTTTTAAATCCAAATTTAAATATCACTTGTCCAATATTGAAATCTCACATGTCCAATATTGAAATTCTTTCTTGTTTCAATATCCATGAAATGTGACATTATTGTTGTTATTGTTGATGTTGGTGTTTTGCCAGTTTCTTACCTCTTCTTGATTCTTTTAATCCATTCTTTCCTTTTGGGTTCAGTTTCCTTTTTTCCTAAAGTACACCCTTAAGTAACTCTTTCAGCAAGGGTATCTCAGTGACTTGCTGTCTCACAGGAGAATTTCCTCTACTCAGTGTTCTGAGCAGATAACAACTTAACTGCTTTGCGGAGCTGGTGGGTAGAGTTTTCTCAGTTTGGTTGCCACAGTCAAAGCCATCATTAAAGGGAGTTGGCTTTATGTGGAAGCCCAGCTTTCAGCTTTCTCCCGCTTCTAACCCAAAACTATACTTCCTGCATCTGTGCCTTATAGCTTCCAGGCTCTAGGGCCCATTCTTAGATTTAATACCACTTCTTCATGATGTCTCCTGCTTCTCTGGCTTTATATTCCCACTGTATTCTTTTTACCTGATGGGAATTCTCACTTTCTTTTAAGCTTGGCTATGTGTTATTTTTTTTTTTTAACTAATATTTTACCCAGAAGATCTATCCGTTTGGAATGAGAAACAATTTTATTTCTATTTAGAGCACCATGATCATAGATGTTGAATCCTAAAGTTCTTTTCCAAACATGTATATTTTTATCTCTAATATGATTTTCAGTTACACTGTATCTTTGACAATATTTAGGAGATAAAGTAGTTGGACACTTACTTTTTAACTGTTTTCTCCATGTTGCAAGTGAAACACCTTTTCAATGTGCCTGTATTGATACATTTTTGCTGCTGGCCTAGTATTTTTCCTGCCCCATACCCCATTGGCTCTCTCTTGCATACCTTCCCACTATCTTCTTACTACATGAATGGTTTTTTAAATCATCAGCTCCTCTCATTGAAAAGTGATATGGTGAACATATGTTTAAAAGACTTGACTGTGGCTCCCCAAATATCTCCTTCTAAAAGTGTCTGTGTCTTAATAGAGTACTGGGAAATACAAAGATTAAGTAGACTTTGGGATTGAAGAAGGCTATCATGAGAGATATTTTGAGTTCCAGTAATCCAATATTCTCTTCTGGTGCCCATAGACCACGTGACCTCACAACTGCTCTCTTTGCTATCTCTGTTTAAACATATCTCATCCTCTAAAGAATTCAGTATCAACTCTCATGGACTTTGATGTAAATAAAAACTCAAAAGTAGAGCA
This sequence comes from Taxidea taxus jeffersonii, assembly GCA_003697995.1. NCBI lineage: Eukaryota > Metazoa > Chordata > Mammalia > Carnivora > Mustelidae > Taxidea > Taxidea taxus. Next base: position 16,674 of record ML110673.1, on the reverse strand, counting down.
GGACCAAGAAAGCAACATAGGAGGCTCCTAAACATCCTTCCTCCCATGGATACACCTAATGTACAGCTACACACGGAGCAGTTCCCTCTGAGAGAAATCACTTCTGTACATTAGGTAACGGAGAAAACACACCTACATCAAAGTGAGTAGGAAAGGCCAAGACACACTCTGATCATAAACCCCACCCCTGGCATAGTGCCGTATAATTGGGTAGGACCTTAACTCCCAGCTTCTCCTTCAGAAGCACAGGGTTTGAATTGCACATCTAATGTCCCAGCTTTTGAGACTCCCACTCAAGGGATGGGCTTTCCAAATACCTAGCTCGGAAAGCCAATAAGGCTCATATTCAGAAGACTCTCCGGACTATGGAAAACAATGGAGTAGTTTTTAACAGGTGGGTGAACACTTACTGTGGCTGTCTCCCAAGGTCTCAACAAATATGGAGTAGGCAAAAATGCTCATCTTCCTGTCTTTCCTTTGGAAGAGGATTGACTGCATGCCTCACCTTCTGCTGCCTGAGGTTCTAGCTTCTAATTTGCACACATAGAAGGGCTAGCTGCTGTAGTCTTTCACAGAGCCCGGGGGGTGTTGGTGGGCACTTTCATTGTTCTCTGTCTCAATCAGTTCAGTGATAAAATCAGGTCACCAACATCTCTTTTGAAGGATCTTGTGCACATGCCTGTCACTCCAGCTTTTGCAGTTTTAGCCTGAGAGTTGGACCCCTGAATTGCCTTTCTCTGAACTAATGGGGCTTGCATTTATGAATCCCATGGGACTGTAGCAAAGAAGCATTTTTAATTTTATTTATTTATTTGAGAGAGAATGAGAGAGAGAGCGCGCGCAAGAGAGGAGCGAGGGTCAGAGGGAGAAGCAGACTCCCCACCAAGCAGGGAGCCCGATGTAGGACTCGATCCCAGGACTCCAGGATCGTGACCTGAGCTGAAGGCAGTCACTTAACTGACTGAGCCACCCAGGTGCCCCCAAAGAAGCATTTTTAAATGAGTTCAGGGGCACCCCTTCATGGCTGTATGCCTAGGCTCAGTTTATAGGGAGCAGACAAAAATGCTCATCTCCCAGATTCTCTCTGGAGGGTTTAACTACATACTTGCCCAGGTGCTGCCTGAGAGTCTGGATTCTAATCAGCCTATATTTATATGCCGATTGTGATCCTCCCCGTTAGGACACTGACAGGTCTTGGCACACCCTCCATTACTAGAGTGACCAAGAATACAGACAATAGCTTGAAAAATCACAAAAGTTTTAGAAAAAAACAGGAGCTCAGGCCAGGCTGATTGACAACATCCATCTTCTACACAAGACAAGACTGTCAAGACTAGGAGAGGTGACTCTTTTATCCAACATGCAGAAACCAACACAGAGAGTTAGGGAAAATGAAGAAAAAAGAGGGATATGTTACAAACAACATAACAAAAATCTCTGGAAACCAATTTTAATAAAGTGGAGATAAGTTATTAACCTGGTACAGAGTCCAAATAGCAGTCATAAAGATGCTTACTAAGGACAGGAAAGCAATGGATGAGCAAAGAGAATTTCAACAAAGAGAAAATATTAGAAAGTACCAAACAGAATTCATAATGCTGAAGAGTACAGTAACAGAATTGAAAATTCAACAGAGGAGTTCAACAAACAAGACAAGTGGAAGAAAAGATTAGTGAAGTTGAAAACAGAGCAGTCAAATTTATCCAATAAGAGAAGCAAAAGGAAAAAAAAAGTGAAAATAGCTTAAAGTACTTATGGGACACCATGAAACAGACCTATAAATGTATTATAAGGGTCCTAAAAGGAGGAGAGAAAAAAAAAGAGTAGAAAGCTTATTTAAAGAAGTAAAGTCTGAAAACTTTACTAACCTGGGAAGAGAAACAAACATCCAGATCCAGGAAGCCCAAATAATACCAAATAAGATGAAGATAAAGCACCCACCTCAATACATATTATAATTAAATTGTCAAAACTTAAAGACAGAGAAACTTATAGGTAGAATGAAAAAAAAAAAAACAACATACAGGGGAGCTCCCATAAAACTACCAGCAGAATTTTTCAGTGGAAACTTTGCATGCCAGAAGGGAGTAGGATAATATATTCAAAGTGCTGAAAAAACTGCCAGTCAAGAATATTCTACCTGGGAAAATTGTTCTTCAGAATTTAAGGAGAGATAAAGAATTTAAGGAGAGAGTATTCCAGACAAAAGCTAAAAGAGATCATCACCACTAGACCAGCTTTATAAGAAATGTTGAAGAAAGTTCTTCAAGCTGAAATGAAGTATTCTGTATGAATACATAAAACTTGCTGGTAAAGGTAAATATATAGTTAAATTTGGAATAATTGTGATGGATAAATCACTTATAACTTTAGTTTAAACATTAAAAGACAAAACTATTAAAAATAAGTATAACTACAATAATTTGTTAATGGACACACAGTACAAAGAGATTTTACGTTGTAACATCTAGAACAAAATATGGGGGTATATAAAAATGTAATGTTTTATATGCATTTGAAATTAAATGCTTATTTAAGTTATCAGCTTAAAATAGACTGTTATAACTATGTTTTATGTAAGCCTCTTAATAACCACAAAGTAAAAACTTAAGGTAAATACACAAAATAAAGAGAAAGGAATCAAAACATACCACTACAGAAAGTGGTCAAATCACAACAGAAGAGAGCAAGAGAGGAAGAAAGGTACAAAGGAACTATAGAAAATAATTATTAAATGGCTGTAGTAAGGCTGTATCTATCAATAATTACTTAAATATAACTGAACTAGATTCTCTGATCAAAATGTGTAGAGTAGCTGAATGAATAAAAAAAGACTTAACTCTCTTCTGGCTACAAGAGACTCACTTCAGGCTTAAAGAAACATGTAGACTGAAAGTGAAGGAATAGAAAAAGATATTATGTGCAAATGGAAGCCAGTGAAAGCAGGAATGGCTATCCATACATCAGAGAAGATTTTTTTAAAAAATCTATTTATTTGACAGAGAGAGAACACATGCACAGGTAGGCAGAGGAGCAGGCAGAGGGAGAGGGAGCTGAGTCAAAGGCAGACACTTCACCAGCTGAGCCATCCATGACTCCAAGAAGATGGGTTTTAAGCCAAAAACTGGGCCATTTCTATGATAATTGTAAATATTTATGCACTCAACATCAGAACACCTAAATGTATAAAGCAGATGCTAACAGATCTCAAAGGGGAAATATATAGAATAGTAGGGAGGCACCTGGGTGGCTCAGTCAGTTAAGCAGCCAACTCTTGATTTCAGCCTCAGGTCCTCATCTCGGGTCCTGGGATTGAGCCCCAAGTCAGGCTCCATGTTCAGTGGGGAGACCGAGATTCTCTCTATCCTTCTCCCTCTGCCCCTCCTCCCCCCTTCCCTCACAGTGTTTCCTTCTTTCTCTCTCTCTCTCTCTCTCTGGGTGTCTAAAATAAATAAACAAATCCTTTAAAAAAAAAGTAGAGAACTTCAGTACCCACTCTCAACAATGGATAGGTCATTCAGATGGAAAATCAATGAGGAAAGATTTGACTTAAAACATGCATTAGACCAGAGGGATCTAACAGACAAATATAGAACATTATATCCAATAGCAACAGAATACACATTCTCCTCAAGTGAACATGGAATATTCTCCAGGAGAGCTCATATGTTAGGCCACAAAACAGGTCTTGATAAATTTAAGAAGACTGAAATCATATCAAGCATCTTTTGTGACTATAATGTCATGAGACTAGAAATAAATTACAAGAACATTGGAAAATCTACAAATACATGGAGATTAAGCAGCATGCTGCTGGACATCGGGTTAAAGAAGAGATCAAAAGGGAAATTTAACAAATATCTTGAGATAAATGAAGATGGAAACACAACATGCCAACACTTATGCAGTACTGCAAAAGCCATGATAAGAGTGAAGTTTATAGTAATAAATGCCAACATTAAGAAAAAAATCTCCGATAAGCAATCTAATTTTCCACCTCAATGAACTAGAAAAAGAACAGACTAAGCCCAAGTTAATAGAAGAAAGGAGATAACAAAGAACAGAGAGGAAATAAATGAAATGGAGACTAGGACAGTAGGAAAGATCAATGAAACTAATATTTGTTTTTTAGGAAAAATAAAATCGACAAACGTTTAAGTAGACTAAGAAAAAGAGAAAGAAGACTCAAGTAAAATCAGAAATGAAAGAGGAGACAATACTACTGATAACACAGAAATACCAAATACCATAAGAAACTATTATAAACAATTCTATGCCAACAAATTAGATAACCTAGAAGAAATGAATGTATTCCTAGAAACATACAACCTACCAAAACTGAATTATGAAGAAATAGAAAATCTGAACACCAGTTACTATTAAGGACATTTGTAATTCAAACTTTTCAACAAAGAAAACTCCAGGATGAAATGCCTTCATTGGTAAATTCAACCCAACATTTAAAGAAGAACTAATACCAATCATTCTCAAACTCTTACAAAAATATACAAGATATGTCATTTGCAAATATCTTTTCCCACTCTGTCGGTTGTCTTTTGTGATCCAAAGGGGCACGTGTACCCGAATGTTTATAGCAGCAATGTCCACAATAGCCAAGTTATGGAAAGAACCTAGATGTCCATCAACAGATGAATGGATAAAGAAGATGTGGTATATATATATGATGGAATACTATGCAGCCATCAAAAGAAATGAAATCTTACCATTTGCGATGACATGGATGGAACTAGAGCGTATTATGCTTAGCGAAATAAGTCAACTGGAGAAAGACAACTATCACATGATCTCCCTGATATGAGGAAGTGGAGATGCAACGGGGGTGGGAGTTAAGGTGATAGGAAAAGTAAAAATGAAACAAGATGGGATCGGGAGGGAGACAAACCAAAAGAGACTCTTAATGTCATAAAACAAACTGAGGGGGATGGGGGGAAGAGGGGTTGGGAGAGGGTGGCGGGGTTACATTATATGTTTAAATAAAGCTTAAATAAAAAAAATAATAGAAAAAAAATATACAAGAGGCAGGAATACTTCCAAACTTGTATTACAAGGCTAGCATTAATCTGGTACCAAAGATAGACATGGACACTACAAGAAAAGAAAACTACAGGCCATTATCCCTGATAGGTGTAAAAATCCTCAACAAAATATTTGCAAACCAAATTCAACAGTACACTAAAAAGATCATACACTGAGATCAAATGATATTTACCCCAGGGATACAAGGATGGTTCAACATATGTAAATCAATATATTAGATATATCACATCAACAAAATGAAGAATAAAAAATCATATGATCTTCTGAATAGATGCAGAAAAAGCATTTGACAAAATTCAACATTTGTTTATGATAAAAAAAACTCACAAGCTGGATATTATACCTCAACATAATAAAACCATAGATGACAAGGCCACAGCTAATATTATACTCAGTGGTGAAAAGCTGAAAGCTTTCCCTCAAAGATCAGAAACAAGACAAGGATGTTCATTCTTGCCACTTTTATTTTATTATTTTTTAGTACTAGAAGTCCTAGCCAGACCAATTAGGAAAGAAAAGGAAATAAAAGACATTCAAATAGAAAGGAGGAAGAAGTAAAAAATGTCTCTGTTTGCAGATGGTGTGATATTATATGTAGAAAACCTAAAAACTTTTTTACAAAACTGTTAGAACTAATAAATGAATTCAGTAAAGTTGTAGGATACAAAATCAATATACAAAAATGAGTTGTGTTTATATACAATAACAATGAACTAGTTGTTGGAAAGAGACATAAGATAGACAGAATAAGGCAAAACCTTTATGGTGTCACTTATATGTGAAATTCTTTAAAAAGTCAAACTCATAGAAACAAGGTAGAGCAGTGATTAGTAAAATTAGAGGTTGGGAAAATTTGGGAGATGCTGGTAAAAGGGTACAACTTTCAGTTATAAGATGAATAGGGTCTTGGATACTGGGTGGTTCAGTTAGTTGAACCACTGCCTTTGGCTCAGGTCATGGTCTCAGGGTTCTGGGAATGAGCCCTGTGTCAGGCTCCCTGCTCAGCGGGATGTTTGTTTCTCCTTCCTTCTCCCTCTGCCTCTCCTCCCACTCATGCACTCTCTTTCTCAAATAAATAAAATCTTAGAAAAAAAAAAAGTGAATAGGGTCTTGGGACCTAAAGCATAACATAGTGACTATAGTTGGCAATATATTATTGAAATTTGCTAAGAGAATGGAACCTAAATGTTCTCAGGAGAAAAGTGGAGGGAGGGAGTAAATATATGAGGTGATAGATGTGTTAATTAACTTTATGGTGGGAATCCTTTCATGTATACACATATCAAATGATCACATTGTACACTTTAAATGTATTACAATTTTATTTGTCAGTTATACCTCAGTAAAGATGAAAAAAAGAAAGTCATGTCAGGAACTATTACCTGGAAAAAAAAAAAAAAGAAGCTATGAGAGAATTAACACTCTCAGGAGACACATCAACCAAAAGGGACAGAGCCTTGTTTAATGCCCTTAGGGAGAGACAATTCTCTGAGGTTCCAGTGACCTCAATAACACATTCTTTCCTTGCTTTTCTCTTTTTCTTGTCTTCCTGTACCTGATCCTTCACTCTGTTCCCTTGGATCATCCTCAGTAAATGCCCTGCATCCAAGTCCTGGTCTAAGGCTTTGCTGTGGGGCCCCCAACCCAAGACACGTCTCTCCTGCAAGTTTGTACTGCTTATATGCAGGTGTAGTTTTGTCATGATGTGCTTGCAGGCCTCGAGAGACAATGTACAGTATTCTTTTTAAACTCTATAATTAGTACTATACTACTAAAAAAACCCCTCAAAACAAATAATCATCTTCCTAAAAGGAAAGCTTCTCTCTTCTTCTGATCTTTTTCTCCATTCTTTCTCAAAGCAAACCAAAATAAAAACAACAAAAAAACCCTCAAACTAAAACAAACACGACTAATAATTAAAACACCCTATTTCTACAAAAACATCATAACCTAAGACATAGCATCACATCAATCATGAAAATTATAGTCCAGGTGTAGAATAGTATCTGGGCCATCTTTCATCATAGCATGAACATGAAGCCTATTTCAAAGAGAATGAAAAATGAAGTCATATTTTAGCATGTAAAAGGCTCCATGAAAGTACATGGGGTCTGTCATATTTGTGCCTCTAAATCTAAGGGGAAATTAAGTAATTCTGTAGCTGCACACAGTCATCACCAAGAGTTCATCATGTGAAAGAATGAAGATGGTCACCGAAAACCTTTAGGCTTATGTCAGAAAATGTTCCTGGATGCATAAATGCCTAATTCAGCTACTAGTCCTTACCAATTAAGCAGCTTGTTGAAAAGTCAAGCTCCAGTCAGAAGCTGCATCCAGGCTCAGATGTTGAAATCGGTATGTCCCGCTGGTTAGGCTATGACACAGCCAAAGCTATGGCCTAGCTTCTTCGCTGAGCCCTCAATGAGCCCGTCTTTCCCCTGGAGTGGCATGGCGTTTAAACTCCAGCTCCTTTAATATACATACATGTAGATGGAAAACCATTAGGAATCTCAGGGAAGGTGAGGGTGAGAAATCTACCTATTTCAGTCTTGGCCATTATATTTAGAGCATTAGGCAATGGGTGTCCTAGTGAAGTCAGCAGAGGGCAACCAGATTACTTGGGATAATAATTGACAGTTAAGGAATAACAGACAGGTAGTAGATGTGAGGAGTTGTAGAACAGTTTGTAGACTAGAACTTTATTTGTAAATGCCACCAGCAGCACTGCTAATGTTAATAAAGAAGCAAGGAGCTGATGGTAATAAATGGGTGAAAAAAATCATTTCAAATGAGCACATTTGTCATTTAGAAACAATGTTTGTGTGATAAAGGGTTCATTTCCAACTTGTAGGGGTAACTACAGTTAACAGTTAATTATGTATCTTTTCAGAAGCTTTTAATGAATCGGTAAGCACATATAAGCATGTGCTTGTATTTTTTACCTAAAAAAATCACATAACTTGCACATAAGCATTTTTCCGTATCAGGTCATATAGATCTTTTAAATTCCTTTTTAAATTCCTTTAACTGTTGCAAAGTATTGTGGGAAATACTTTATTCAACTAGTCTCCTAATAGTGAACATTTACCTTGTTATTATAACCCTCGAACTTTCACTAAGCCTACAACAATTAACATTATTCATGTGGCACTTATACAAGTGAGAGTATACATGTAGATATTGCTGGATTACAATTTGTATATATTTTGAACTTTGATAGATAATACCAAATTTTCATTCAAAGAATAAATTCCTTGAAATCAAGTGGTATGTGCATTTTATATTTCAGAAATGTTGTGCCAAGTTATATTCCTGGGCAATATGACAAACTAGATAATCTGAATATATTCCCCCAAAAAGACACCTGGAGTATTAAGCAACATATAACAAATAGCTCATCTGTAAACCTAGGGTTGAAAAAAAAAAAGTAAGGCAAATCCCCAGGTACCAAAAATGAAGAAGAAGCTGGAAACCAAGGAAAGAAGAAGGCATTGAAGCCACTGATGCCCAAAGGTATTTGCTGTTCCAGGTAACCAGGATGCTCAGTGTTTAACAGGTACATGAAGACTAGACCTTGGGCCCAGCATGTGGAGAATCAAGGAGAAATGAGGACCCTCACATGAAACTGAATCTTCAAGCATGTCTGTCATGAAAAGGTGGACTAGAGAAAAAAAATAGCCAGCAAAAGAGATAATAAGGCAAATTCTCTGACTTGGCCTGGTAATACAGTGGGTAATACAGTGTCTCCTGAGAATTCATAACCAGAGACCTGGTCTCAAATTGATTAGGTGTTCTAATATATGCTATCTTGGGCACCGTGGGTGCCTAACAGAAGCCAATGCAAATCTTTTGTAAAAACTCACATCTTCTACTCAGGCTGCCCAAGATTCCCATGGATATAAGGCTTGATTGAACATAAACTGATAAGATAAACTTGCACCGTACAGGAGGAAATGGATTTCCATGTATGTTGCAAGCAGAGAAAACAGTAGTTATTAGACCTTTGTGTCTTTAAGGTAATTGAGCCATCAGATAACTGAATATAAAATGAGTTTTATATTTTTTGAAGATTTAAGGAAATGATATCAGAAGATAGAACTAAGAATATACACAACACAAACAAGACTTAACAGATTTTTGTTTTTATTTTTTTAAAGATTTTACTTATTTGAGAGAGAGTGAGTGAGAGCGAGAGAGAGAGAGAGAAAGAAGGAGCAGGGAGAGGGGCAGAGGGAGAGGGAGAAGCAGACTCTCCGATAAACAAGGAGCCTGATGAGGGGCTCAGTCCCGGGACTCTGGAATCATGACTTGAGCTGAAGGCAGATGTTTAACTCACTGAGCCACCCAGGTGCTCCATGACCTAACAGATTTTTTAAAAAAAATATTTTATTTATTTATTTGACAGACAGAGATCACAAGTAGGCAGAGAGGCAGGCAGAGAGAGAGGCGGAAGCAGGCTCCCTGCTGAGCAGAGAGCCTGATGCGGGGCTCCATCCCAGCACCCTGGGATCATGACATGAGCCAAAGGCAGATGATTTAACCCACTGAGCCACCCAGGCACTCCGACCTAACAGATTTTTAAAGACAAAGTAGAACTTCTAAAAATAAAAAATATAATAATTGAAATTTAGAATGGAATAGAAGGGCTGTATAAGATTAGACTTAGCTGTAAAAAGACTTAGCAAACTGGAAAAATCTAAAGGAGGTAACCAAAGTGTAGCACAAAGTTGTGAGGTTGGAAAATATGAAAAATGTTGAATGTGTGACATGAAAAGGACAAATATACATTGTATTGGCATTCTAGATGGAGAAGAGAATGGGGAGAGGATTGGAAATGTTTGAAGAGATAATAGGTGATAATTTTCCATAATAGATAAAAGACATGACTCGTTAGATTCAGGAAACACAATGAAGTCCTAATTCTTCCACTGCATTTTAGCGTAAATAACATATTTTTATGAAATATAACTATTTTCCAAGACCAAATTTATGAGATTGTTTTACATTTTGCAAATATTTTTCATGTCTGGCCTGATAGAAAAAGGCTAGATTCTCATATCTGCTTCTGCATTCAGTCTGTTAGATTCTTATATCTGCTTCTGCATTCAATCTGTTTTAATATCACATATCATGTAGCCTCTGGAAAACTCCACCTTGTGAGAGGAGAATGAAAAAGATGAATCATGTTGTAGTATTATTACAAATACAGCTTTGACCTTGTGGAATTTAAGAAAGATTATCCAGTTACTTTAAGATCTCTGGAGCATACTTTGAGAATCCCTAATTTACAGTAAGTTTCCTATTACAGGTCATGATTGGTGAACTCAGTGTTACAAATTCTAAAAAAAGGAATATTCTACACATACACACATATACTCTCCATATATGCTCTACTGGAATCATGCTTTTTCAGGGAATTAGAATACAATGAAATATACTTGGATCTGAAACGAGACTCAAGGGATTAATTTCATCTCTCTTCCATGATTCAGATGATATTTTAGGGTCCTGCAAAGCCATCTTTGTGAACATCAAGTACATTATGTTGGTATGTGCAGAAGTCTTGAGTTACACCAGATGGTTTTGTTTTGTTTTATTTTGTTTTGTTAATAAGATGGTAGATAAACTACTTGTTACCATAGGATGACTGAGTGATAAATGTGAAAGATGAATAGGATTCTTTGCTACATAATTGCAAAACTGCCCCAGAAGTGGGAAATAAAATTATCTATCGGGAGACCAACAAAATGTTTCGGAATCATAAGGAAACTGATGCAACAATTGATGTAGAAACGCTGACTTTGGAGGCCACTGGGGGAGAATTAGAGGATAGTTTATGATTGCCTAGGAAAAACCTTGTTTACTTAGCTTGAGTTCAATTTTGCCATCAAATTTTCTTTAATTTACATTTGATGTTTCTCATTTCCAATTTTATATCATTAAAGAGATGGCCCCCATCTGAATCCGTTAAGGAATCAGATTCTTGTGCTCTGTCAGTCTTGTCCACATTGAACAAACATGATCCCTTTGCTTTTCCTTTCTTGTTTATCTCATTGTATAAAACCTAAGACAAAAGACATTATTTCAGTACTGCCCAAGAGAAGCACAGCTATAATAACCCATTAGATCCCAGATATCTCAATTTCAATTAAAAAGACTAACATTCTCTCTAAATATTTGGGTGAATCCCCAAGGCTTAATCCAAATTCATTTCGGCTGAAACCTAGATAGTGGAAGATTAGCTGGCCAATTTTTAACATGAGACACCCTGTGACTTGCAAAATGATGGAAAGGATTAAAAATTGTTTGTTCTCCACCTCATTACAAAAAGGATATGAGATAAAAGAATGATTTGTTCCAGTAGAATTTCGTTCATTATACAAACATATAATGAGTACCTTCTGGATACTAGGCAGTTTGCTACGCTCTGGTTTAGAAATCAGAAACAGTCTTTGCCTTCATAGCCCCACTAGAAGAGCTATACCTATAAATAAGAATTGATTTAGAGTGTGATGAGGTTTATAATTAAGAGGGCCCCCTGGATGGCTCAGTCAGTTAAGCATCTTTTTTTTCTTTTAAAGATTTTATTTATTTATTTGACAGAGAGAGAGGGAGAGAGAGCAAGCAAGCACAGGCAGAGGCAGAGGGAGAAGCAGGCTCCCTGCCAAGCAAGGAGCCCGATGTGGGACTCGATCCCAGGATGCTGGGATCATGACCTGAGCCGAAGGCAGCCGCTTAATCAACTGAGCCACCCAGGCGTCCCTCAGTTAAACATCTTACTCTTGATTTCAGCTCAGGTCATGATCTCAGGAGTCATGAGATCAAGCCCCACATCAGCCTCTGTGCTCAGCAAGGAGTCTGCTTGAGATTCTTACACTCTGCCCCTTCACCCCACTCGTGCTCATGCTATCTCTCCCTCAAATAAATAAATAAATCTTAAAAAATTTTTAAACTTTTTTTTCTTCTTAGAACTCTCACTCTGGGGGCACCTGGGTGGCTCAGTCGGTTAAGCATCTTGGTTTCTGCTCAAATCATGATCTCAGGGTTGTGATATGGACAACCTGCTCCCCCCTTCCAGCTCTGTGTTGGGGATGGAACCTGCCTTCCTCTGCCTACCCCCACACCTGCTTTCTCTCTCAGAAAGAAAGAAGGAAAGAAAGAAAGGAAGAAAGAAAGAGGAAGAGAAAGAAACAAAGAGAAAGAAAGAAAGAAATCTCACTTTGGTTGAAGTTTGGATAGTAGGTTAGAGGCAGAGAAGCTGGGCCAAAAAATGAAGGCATAAAATCAGTAGGTCTGGAGAGGGAGATGACAGTGTGTCAGGGTAAGCCCTAGGCTTCTGACTTATAGGGGTCTACCATGGAGAGGCTAGGAGAATGAGAAGGGCACTGAGGAAAGCCTATGGGGCTTTCAACCTCTAGGGAGGTGTTGGAAGAGCCAGTGGAGGAGACTGAGAAGGGAGGTGGGGAGGAGAGAGATTGAGAGAAAGTTGAGCCAGGGAAGAGTGCTCCCATGGAAACCTTGGAAGCAGAATTTCAAGAGGGGAAGGATGGGCAGCATCCAGGGTTTCAGGAAGACCTCATGGGATAGACTGAGAAACCCTCTCTTGGTTTGTTGGCTGGTGAGGCTTAGGAGACTTCCATGGGATCAGTTTCAGTGGAAACCAGATTGCAGTGGGCTGAGAAGTGAGTAAGTGGCAAGGCAGCGGAGACAGTGAGACTAGACGTCTTCATGGGGATGGTTGTGAAGGCAGAAGGAGAGAGAGAGCATGAATGCCAGAGAAAATGCTGGGGTGGGAGGTAGGAGTTTATCAATATGCATGGTGGAGGAATCCAGAAGAGTGGAAGATTGAAGATAAATGCTTGCTCTCTCTCTCTCTCTCTCTCTCTGTGTGTGTGTGTGTGTGTGAGAGAGAGAGAGAGAGAGAGAGAGAGATTCCTAAGGGAGGTCCCTGAGCAGGTGGGAGGGAACTAGTCTCCAGCATAGGTCTTTATTGAGAAACCCTAAGTGTCTGAGAATTTAGTAAGAGTATATTCAGCATGCTCGTGTCTATGTATCTTACATATTTGAGAGATTGGTGGGGGGGGGTGCGGCAAGTATATGGAGAAGAATTTTGAAAATAAATTTCCATTTTATCAGGGCACTGGAAGATTTGGGGTATCAAGGAACTGTGGAACCTGAATCACATGTTTTTGGTTATTAATTTCTCTATTTAGGACATTCAAATTTTAGAACAACAAGCCCACCTTTATTGAATCCTGACTGCTAGATTAATGATTTGTTCTGGAGTGCTCAGGAAAGACATATGTTTTTATCACTGGAGACTACTTAAGAAACCCTTCCCTCTTTCACCTTTTTCTATCCTTTTATCCCTGTTGGCTCTGAGTTTTCTATGAGTCATCCAAAGCTGTTTCCCCCTCCCTGTTAATATACCTTGTAGTGTTCCATAGTGATTTTTCATGTGCTGCTTATGGGTCATCTACTTCTTAGATGAAATAGTATTTTCTTTTCCAAGGCTGGATTCTAGTACAGATGCTGGTGACCCTCTGAGCCAAACCAGATGTGTGAAGTTATTAGCCTTTGGGGATGTCTTTAAAATGAGAAACGACATTATCTTCTCTAAATAGTTGCTGTTGGTTCTGTGCTTTAAGAACATCAGGGATTTATAATAAACTCTTATGTCACTTGCTATTGTCCTGCTTGTAGGACTGGTGCTGAGGAGAAGGGATGGCAAGGTTTGGTGGACACAGAACTCTGAACAGGGTGGGGGGGGCGTGCCTGAAAGCCTATATTTGTTCTTGAATTTGCTACTCATTTCTGTTGTGGAGTGAGAGAAATCTCTTAAATCCCATTGTGTGTTAGGCTCTCGCTCTGCAGAAAGGAGAGGAATAGAGCATCCGCAGGTGGTTCATGGGGGAATGCAACACTTATGTTGCAATTAAGAGGAAGTTTAACCTAATATCATAAAATGTTCCCAACAGTTGGGCTTGTTAGAGTATGAAATGGCCCCTGTGGAGAGCCTCACTTGGCACAGACTTCACCTGGCCACAGTATTTATTAATGATTATGAGAGTTAAGCTAGGTCTCCCAGACAGGGACAGGCTTGGTTCCCATGGTGTTTTTTTTTTTTTCTTTTAGTAGATTTTGACATTGATTTCAGACCAAAGACACATAAATCTTCTTCTTCCCACCTTAATCTACTAAAAGAAACATGTTCCCTGTTTATCAGCGCACCCACTCTGTCCACCCTTGGGAACTCCTCCTAAACATGTACTGTTACAATTTCCGGTCTGTATTCACTGAGTTTATGTTGCCAGCAGTTGCTGACTTAGCTTCCGCTGCTAGGCCACCTTTCTTGTCTCCTGAGTTGGTTTTATTTTTCCCCAAACATACAGAATATATCTTCTCCAAACAGTATCCAAATGCTAGATTGTCAAAAAGAAGTCGACAAAAGTAAGCTGTGCTACGCACTATGAAAGGGGCTAATCAAAGCAGCTTTTTAATTGCCATAGTAATGATTTAGATGTGCAAAAAATACTAAAGTTAAATTTGCATGACTCATTAATTAAGCAAAGCTCACAATTGACAAACATAATTAGCACATCTGAAATTGAAACTACATCCTGGTTCTCTTAACTTGGAGCCAAAAGAGACAACGTGAAGCACTCAAAATCCCCTTCCTTTCACTGTCTACAGGTCTCACTGCCAATTCTCATATTTAGGTTTGTTAGGCACAGAGCATGGTTAATTGCAAAACATTCCTGAGGATGTTACTTTTTTTTTTTTGTAGCAGAAGTCTCAAGAGTTTGGCATATTTGCTCCATCTTTTAGCAGCTACATTCTATCCCGTAGAGTAGATATCTTCTCAAATAGGGGGAAAGTTATCTATCTGTTATCTCTATTATCTATCTTTTCCCTTGTTCATTTCTCTTTTCAGAGATGGTTATTAGACCAGTTTATCTGGCACATCAATGTTTTATGTGGGCAACTAGTTTCAGCCAGAGACCCTGAAAACTGTGTAATGGTTAAGTCAAGTTACCATGAGGCTCCATCAGTGAATGTACATACAGCTTTCCGGGGCAAAGCATGAGGTTCCGAAGTGAGTCAGAGTCTCCTGGTGTCCTCACTGAATCCAAACCACACTGGGTTCTGAAGAATTAGGGAAAATATCCTTCCAGTTCTCTCATGCTCATCCAATGTGTGATGTCACCTGGCTACCAAAGTAGAATTACTGTGTTCAGAGTAGCCTGGGGGTGAAGTCACTTCCCCGGTAGCCTGGACTCTCTTCCTCTTTTTATAAAGCAAGAAGACCTCAGTTGGATGGAAGACCAATATTGAGATCAAGCACCATATTTTATTCCTCATCGTGAACCCTCAAATGTTACCTGCAAAACCAAGTCCTCATTCTTAAGCGGATCATAGCACAAGAATTTTGGCAAACCTGCTTGCTTGCAAATTGGCTCTTGAGGGTCCCACCCACCAGTGCATCACACTTCATGCATTCACTGAGCCAGTGTCGATGGAGCGCCTGCTTTGTGCAAGACACTCTTCTAGACACAGGCCACCATCTGTCTGATGCTGGACTGCACGTGTGCATCTGCTGTGTGGGTGTACACACGGGACTTCATGGGCAGAACTTTCTTTCCTTCTTGTAGCAGCTATTCTGCTCGTGTGTAGCTAGTAAGCATTTTTCATCCTTGATACATAGATAGCAAGAAGCCTTTTTGCTCTCTGTTTTTATTTCTAATATTACTACTAACTATTTTTACTATTACTTTTTACTTTTTTGTAATGTGTCTACTAGATTACTATCAGGAAAACTTTCAAAAAATACAGGAAACTGCCGAGGGCGACACTGGGTAATGCCCACTAGCCATCAAGCAGAATTTACAAATGATATTTATTATATTTGGTTCAGATTTTTTTTTAATCAAAGAAGTAGTGCCTTACTGATAAATCATTGATCCCTTCTTTCGTCATTTTCATTTCCTTCTCTCTCTTCCTTCTCAGGCACCGCTATTGTGATTCTGCTCCGTAGCCATCTCCTGTATTGTTTATATTCTTCCTAAATATAGAATTTGCCCAAAATATATGCAGTATTATTTTATACATTTTGTAAATTCCACATAAATACTCTAATACTATCTATCTATCTGTAATTGAACTTGGCCCATTTTACTGTATTTACATCTAGCTCATTTTATTTATTGTATATTACTTCTTTCTGTGAGTTTACATCCATTGTCTCTCCTTTCTCTACCTATGGTTATTTTGTGTTTTTCTATTTTTTTTTCCTGTTACAAGCAAGGCTGAAGAGTATTGATTTATACACATAGGGGAGAATTTTCCTAAAGTTTCTATCTAGAAGTGGAATTACTAGGCTGAGTATTATATGCATTTTCCAATGTTAGATACTGTTTTCTAAATGGTAGGAGAGCTTCTACCAGCAATGTATAAGAGCTTCTACTGGTAATATATAAGCTTCTGCCTCCATATCCTTGCCAATACTTCTTATTTTCAGACTTTAAAATTTTTGTCAGCCTCATGAGTTTCCCTGATTTAGCATCCTTTCACATGTGCTGACTGAGCACCTGAAATGTGGCTAGTCTCCATCATGCT
>ML110671.1:17710-27974 GCA_003697995.1 Taxidea taxus jeffersonii | reverse complement strand
AAAGACTTTAATATATAAAATATATTGAAATATCTAACTGGACAATTCATTAAAGAGTTAAGAGAAATTACAGTTGAGAATACTATTCTGTACTTAATTCATATCAAACTCATCCTACTTTTTTTTCCAAACTATATTCATATTTTTTTTCCTTTCTTTCAAAGTATTATCCCTATCAAAAACTGTCACAAATTTTCTGGTTTAATATGAATTTACTCCGAAAATGTATCATCCAGGTTGCTGATAAATAACTTCAATATTTTTTTTTTCATTTCCTCTTACTGATTTGGTCTTTTAGCTAGAATTTATGAGTGTATATTAGTTTCCTAGTGGTACCATAATAAGTGACCACAAACTCAGTGTTTTAGAAGAGAAATTAATTCCTTCATAGTTCTGACATCTAAAATCAAGATGTCAGTGGAGCCATGCTCCTGCTAAAGACTTAAAAAAATGATCTCTCTTTGCTAACCCTGGGTGATCCTTGGTTTGAAGCAACATAATTCCAACTCTGCCACTGTCTTCACATGTTTTTTTACTTTGTATTATCATTGTGTGTCCTATCATCTTTTAAGGACACCAGCCCTTGAATTTAGAGGCCCTCCAAATCTAGTATAAGCACATCTAAATTTAACCAATTACATCTTTAAAGATCCTAAATTCAAATAATGTCACACCCTGAAGTTCTGGAAAGACATAAAGTTTTGGAGGAAATTATTCAGCCCACTATAGGGTGTGACTAAACAATTAATTTTGTTTGACTATTATCTCTTTTAACTTTTTTTTTCACTGAAGTTCAATGGCTTATGTTTGAAAGATAGACACCTTACTGTAAATCAAAGAAATTAGATGACACAATTTAATATAATCTATTATAATTTTATTTTTAAACTATTTTAAGTGATATATTAAAAATCTTTGGAAAATCAGAATTGCTTTCTTGTAAAAAATAGTGGGTTCACATAATGAGATATCACCTCACACCTGTCAGAATGGCTAAAATCAAAAACATAAGAAATAACAACTGTTGGCAAAAATGTGGAGAAGAATATAGGGCACTGTCAATAGGAATATAAACTGGTATGGCCACTGTAAAAAATAGTGTGGCCATTCCTCAAAAGCTTAAAAATGAAATTACCATATGATCCACTAATTCCATTACTGGGTATTTACCCAAAAAGCATGAAAACTCTAATTAGAAAAGATATACGCACCCCTATGTGTATCACAGCATTATTTACTATAGCCAAGTTATGGAAGCAGTCCAAGTGTCCATAAAGATTGAATAAAGAAGATGTGATATATATGTATGTATGTACACACAGATGCAGACACACACAGAGGAATATTACTAAGTCATAAAAAGAATGAAATCTTGCCATTCTGCAACAATATAAGTGGATCTAGAGGGTATAATGTTGAGTGAAATAAGTCCATTAAAGAAGACAAATACTATATGTTTTCACTTATATGTGAAAATTATAAAATTTATAAAATAAGTGAACAAAGAAAAAAGAGACAAACCAAAACCTGACTCTTAATTATAGAGAGCAAATTGAGGGTTCCCATAGGGGAGGTGTATGGACGGATAGGGGAAGCAGGGAAGGAGACTAAGGAATTATTTATGCTGATGAGCACTGAGCAGTACATAGAATTGTTGAATCACTATATTGTACATCTGAAGTTAATCCAACACTGTATTGATTTTGCCAAAATAAATAAATAAACAAACAAATTTAAAAATTTTAAAAAAGGATTCACATAAACTAGTGAGTTTCAGAACCTTTGGGGAACAGTTTCCATAGTACCATAGTACATGACCTAATTATTCTCTTTTTTCTTACTATCTGTATATAAAATAAAATCCTGAGTGGATGAGATATTCTAATGAAATTAAAGTACGAAAAGAGTAAAGGAGAAATACAAAGCACAAAATTGTATTGGTTTGTATTGTTGGATTGCTCTTGTCAGAGTAGGAAATGTGAGGTCCTATAGAGAAATTTGGGGAGAATATTTAAGCAGTCAAAAGATTTAAGATGAAAAGTGGAAAAAGATAAAAAGGCGTAAGGTACAGGAAGGTAAAATAAATTACAGATTGGAGAAGAGGCTCAAGTAGGATATTTAGTGCATTAAAAAATGTACATTAAAAATGCATATCCCTAAGCTCTTTAGAATAATTGGATGCTGAAGAATAGCTATCTTTTTGTTCAGGGTTCACAATAAAGAACTTAGAGGGGAGTTGCTGAATATGTCTTCTTCCCTGATTTGGATTCATTGAAGAGGTTAGTAATTACAGATGATGTTATGTTTAAGTATGTAGAAAATGTAATTCCTACACCTTGTGCTTCTAGAAGCACCACTAATTATAAAAGTGATATACAATAATGCCGAAGTACTTCTATATTGAATAGTTGATAAGACCTATATATGTCAGAGCAGAAAATCAGTAAGCATTCAAAGTAATTTTTGCTTAATTAACTTAAATATTTCTAATTTCTATTCATGTCTAACTTGATAGTATAGCAAGTGAATAAAAGAGATGATAGAGGTTGATTTAGGAGACTTAGTTTATTTATATATAATTTGAATAAGAAATGTCCTCATACTTATTTTTAAAGTCACATTATTCACCATTAATAACAGTGTATTTTAGAGTAATTAAAAATCAAAAATAAAATTAAATAAGAATGAAAAAATAAATTAAATATTGATTTGCACATTTATTTACTGCAGCTCACCAGAGGAAAATGTCCCTCAGGCATGGAGGAAGATGATGAAGAAAAGTGTCTATCTAACTTACCCCTTTCCATTTATATTAAAAAAAAAATACATTCACATTTCTATAGATTTCCTCTGAATTTATCTAAGTCTATTTGATTCTTTCTGCCATTCTTTCACTCTGGCTATTTACACCCAGATAGATTATTAGGATACATATTTTGTGGTTGAAGTAATCCTGACCAAAGTAGACTAATGGGATAGTGCTAGATCCCATTTTGATGACCAAGATGTTTTAATGACCTTTTGTAAGAATTAAATTGTTAAGAGAACTTAAGAGCTTTTAGTTTTTGATTTTTTAAAATATTTTATTTATTTATTTGACAGATAGAGACACAGTGAGAGAGGGAACACAAGCAGGGGGAGTGAGAGAGGCAGAAGCAGGCTTCCACTGAGCAGGGAGCCGGATGTGGGGCTGGATCCCAGGACTCTGGGATCATGACCTGAGCTGAAGGCAGACACTTAAGGACTGAGCCACCCAGACGCCCCAAGAGAACTCAAGAGCTTTTACAAGAATTTTAATACTGCTACCATTACCCTAGTCAACCATCTTTTGTATCAGATTTACTAAGTGAAATTTATTATTTTAAATTAATATAATGAAATATTTGTAGCAGAAACTAGAGGATCACATAAGACCATATATGATAAAAACACCAAATCATCTTATTTTACCATTTTTAAGTGACTACATAATAATCCATATGAATTCTTAAAATGATGGAATTAAATAACTTATGCTTAGAATGATCCCTGTGTTGACCATACGTAGCTTGAAACATCAAACAACTATTGTTATCCACTAAAAACAAAGACCCAAATCCATTCAATCTGATCAATATAGTCTGAAAAAACAGTTGAATGAACTCATGTTAAATAAGTCACTATAAATATAAAATTAAGACAAAGAGTCTGTCAATATCTATTTGACTTTGGTACATGATGTGTGTATTTCTGTTAGAAGGTATCTGCTCACAAAAGTGACAGAACTCTGACACCATATTCAAATATGCTGTGTCTACAGTGGGCACATGTTCAATGCTAAGAAATAATTTGAACAAATTTCCATTCCCATTTCCTATTAATTAAGTGATCTCCAATAAAATAGAACAAAATGGAGAAAAATAAATCTAAGTGAATGAATGTAATTTTTATGAGTCATATTGTTTTAGAAAAATAATTCTCCTATGATTGAAGATTAGTTTACGGCTTTAAAGCCATGAATTACAAACTATATGTTTGAAAAAAATCCAACAATATTTCAGAAGGAAGTTACTTTGTAAAAACAGTGAAATGACATCTTATCTATTCTAAGGACCCAATAAGGAAAATGTCAAGATGGTTTGATTAATGCCAGAACAATTTCTCTTCTTGGCTTACATGAATCTTCTTGCTTATATGTTAAGTTCAATTTGACTTCCAAAATATCTATCTTTTGATTTCTCCCCGTCATTTGTAGTTAGATACTACTGAAGAAACTAGTTGTCATTTTTTTTAAAGATTTTTTATTTATTCATTTGACAGAGATCACAAGTAGGCAGAGAGGCAGGCAGAGAGAGAGGAGGGGAAGCAGGCTCCCTGCTGAGCAGAGAACCCGATGTGGGGCTCCACCCCAGGACCCTAGGATCATGACCTGAGCTGAAGGCAGAGGCTTTAACCCACTGAGCCACTCAGGCGCTCCTAGTTGTCATTTTTGAATGCAAATATACAGCACTATTTAATGGACATAAGAAAGACTAAGAGCAATCACAACTTCAGAAATGAATCTGTAAGTATAGGAAGTCATTATTTCATTAACCTAAGAGGTCATGGCCTTAAAATATTATGATTTATCCATTTTGCAAATGTAAACTGTACTAGCTATGGTTCTAAATATGCATCTTAATTCCTAGGGCTTTCACTACAAGTTCCTGTTATTAATTAACAATAAATTATCTTCATTGTTTTTCTATATTGTCTTGCAAAAAGGAATGAATAGGTGCTTGTTTTTAATATAACTAAACACCCAACGAAACTCCTCCGAAAATTTCATTTTATAATAACATTAATTTTACTGTCATTATATTTTTACTAAAGAAGGAAAAAAGACATTTTTTAAAAAGTTGTCTAGAGGGGCGCCTGGGTGGCTCAGCGGGTTAGGGCCGCTGCCTTCGGCTCGGGTCATGATCCCAGGGTCCTGGGATCGAGCCCCGCATCGGGCTCTCTGCTCTGTGGACAGCCTGCTTCCTCCTCTCTCTCTCTGCCTCTCTGCCTACTTGTAATCTCTATCAAATAAATAAATAAAATCTTAAAAAAAAAAGTTGTCTAGAACGGTGGACTCATTTATGAAAATTTAACATATTAAATTATTTAAATAAACAAATATACTCTGTATATCCCCAGTTTAAATTGTTTTAAGTTTTGTTTCAACTAAAATTAATTCAAATGCAGTCAATGAATTCAGGTTGATATCTAGAGTATGTAAAATATAATCTAGTGTATTTTCATCAATGAGAAAAAGCTGTCATTAATGTTTATCTTTTAGCAGTTAAGGACACACCTTTCTCAGTGGAGTTTCTATCTATAGATTGAGATGATAAAGCCCTTCATGCCTACACATACCTCTATTCCTAAAGTGTAATCCCAGTGTCCCCAATAAGATATCCCACTGTGATTTATTGGTTTTAGAGGAAAAAAAAAACATTTTTAACATGTATGTTTTACCTCAAAAACATGTGCTACATTCTAGGATATAATGTTGACAAGACAAACATAGTCACTCCTTTTACTCAGCATACACCCTATGGTTTGGAATATGTTTTTTGTTACTATTATGTCTTACTGTATCTCCAAATCACAGAAAGTGGATCAATGCCTCAAAAGAGGCTCAACAAAGTAAAAATGTTAACAGCCTATTGAAGTATAAATTATATAATCAAACTACACTCATTCTTTTCATTCATTCATTCACTCATTTATTTTAAATTCCAGTATAATTAGCATACAATGTCATATAAGTTTCAGGTGCATTGTTCTGTGCTCTTCACCATAAGTGTACTCTTAATCCCTTTCACCTATTTCTCCAACCCCCCCACCTAACTCCCCTCTGAGAACCATCAATTTATTCTCTATAGTTAAGAGTCTGGTTATTGGTTTGTCTTCTTTTTTTTTTTTCTTTGTTTTGTTTCTTAAATTTCACATATGAGTGAAATCATATAGTATTTGTCTTTTTCTGATGAACCTATTTCAGTTAATGCGATACCCTCTAGATTCATCTGTAGTTGCAGATTGCAAGATTTCGTACTTTTTTATGCTGAGTAATACTAGAGTGTGTGGGTGTGCCTGTAATTCTGATAGGTATGAGGTATATCTCATGTGGTTTTGATTTGCATTTCTCTGATGATGAGTAATGTTGAGCATATTTTCATGTGTCTGTTGGCCATCTGTATCTCTTCTTTGGAGAAATGTCCTCTTCCCCTTTTTAACTGGATTATTTTGGGGTTTTTTGGTGTTGAGTTGTGTGAGTTTTTTATGTATTTTGGATTATAATGCTTTATCAGATATACCATTTACAAACGTTTTCTCCCATTCAGTAGGTTGACTTTTAGTTTTGTTGACTGTTTCCTTTGCTGTGCAGAAGCTTATTTTGATGTAGTCCCAATAGTTTATTTTTGCCAAAGGAGATAAACTAAAAAAAAAAAAAAAAAGTTGTTAGAGCTGATATCAAGAAATTCCTGCTATGTTGTCTTCCAACAGTTTGGTGGTTTCAGTTCTCATATTTATGTTTTTAATCCATTTTTAATTTATTTTTGTGACTGGTGTAAGGAAGTGGTCCAGTTTTCCCAGTACCATTCATTGACAAGATCATCTTGTTCCCTTTGTATATTCTTGCCTCCACTGTCATAGATTAATTGACCATATAAGTGTAGGTTTATTACTGGTCTCTCTCTTGTCTTCCATTGATCTGTATGTCTATTTTTGTGCAACTACTATACTGTTTTGATTATTAAAACTTTGTAGTATATCTTAAAATTTGGAATTATGGCACATCCAACTTTGTTCTTTCTCAATACTGCTTTGGCTATTTGGGGTATTTTTTGTGGTTCCATACTAATTTTAGGATTATTTGTTCTAGTTCTGTGAAAAATGTTGGTGTTTTAATAGGGACTGCACTGAGTATGGAGATTGATTTGGGTGGTATGGAAATTTTAACAATATCAATTCTTCCAATCCATGAGCGTTGAATATCTTTCCATCAGTTTCCTTATTCTTTCATTTCTTTCATCAATATTTTACAGTTTTCAGAGTACAGGTCCTTGGTCACCAAAAGTTCTCTCCCTCCTATTTGTGCATAGCTAAGTTTTTGGCAACTGAACAAATTTGCAATTTAAGTGTTCTTACTGATTTATGGGTCCAACAGTTTCTGTTCTAGGCAAGTGTATCTTGGCTGTGTCCTTTTTGGATTAATTTGTTCTCCAGATTTGGAAATGTTGGTTTACCTGCAAGTTTAGTTCTCTGATGGGTCCAATAAAAGTGATGTTTTTCAATTTGGTCTGCCTTTTCTTAATGGTTTTCTCTTAGGTTCTTATGTAAAGTTCACTGTAATTCTTATCCTTGTTCTTATTCATGTATGATGTCACCACCCTCCCCAATCCCTATCTTTTCTCAAGACTATTTTTCCTTTGGTTTTCTCCAGTGTGAATATGATATTATTGGTTGTTGTTGTTGTTTTTCATTATTACTACCTGTTTTTTTCTGAGCTTCCTGTATTATTTTGTTGTCTATCATTACTTTTAGATAGTTTTTATCTATTACACTTCAAGTATTTCATCTGCTCCATTCTTTCTTCTCTTTCCAGCATTTTAATTATGAATATTATACCATATCATGTTGTCCCATGGTTTGTGTTTGGTCTATTCTACTCTATTTTTTTTCTTTGCTTTCTTTCTCCTTCTTCCCTCCCTCTCTTCCATCCTTCCTTTCTTTTTCTTTACTTTTTTCTCCCCTGTTTTGTTTTAGTTTTGGAAGTTTCTGCTGACATATTTTTAAGGCCACTGATTCTTTTTCTTTCTTAAAAAAAAAATACTTCTTTTCAGTGTTCCAAAATTCATTGTTTATCCACCACATCCAGTACTCCATGCATTATGTGCCTTCCATAATACCCACCACTAGGCTCACCCAACCTTCAACCCCTCCTCCCCTCCAGAACCCTCAGTTTGTTTCTCAGAGTCCAGTCTCTCATGGTTTCTCTCCCCTTCCAGTTTCCCCCAACTCACTTCTCCTTTCCATCTCCTAAAGTCCTCCATGTTATTCCTTATGCTCCACAAGTAGGTGAAACCATATGATAATTGACTCTCTCTGCTTGACTTATTTCACTCAGCAAAATCTCTTCCAGTCCTGTCCACATTGATACAAAAGTTGAGTATTCATCCTTTCTGATGGAGGCATAATATTCTATTGTATATATGGACCATATCTTCTTTATCCATTTGTCTGTTGAGGAACATCTTGGTTCTTTCCACAGTTTGGCAACTGTGGCCATTGCTGCTATGAACATTGGGGTGCAGATGGCCCTTCTTTTCACTACATCAGTATCTTTGGGGTAAATACCCAGTAGTGCAATTGCAGGGTTGCAGGGAAGCTCTATTTTTAATTTCTTAAGGAATCTCCACACTGTTTTCCAAAGTGGCTGCACCATCTTGCATTCCCACCAACAGTGTAGGAAGGTTCCCTTTTCTTCACATCCTCTCCAACACTTGTTGTTTACTGTCTTGTTACTTCTGGCCATTCTAACTGGTGTGAGGTGGTATCTCAATGTGGTTTTGATTTGAATCTCCCTAATGGCTAATGATGATGAACATTTTTCATGTGTCTGCTGGCGATTTGTATGTCTTCTTTGGAGAAGTGTCTGTTTATGTCCTGTGCCCATTTTTTGCTGTTTTGTGTGTATTGAGTTTGAAGACTTCACAGGCAACATGATGTCAATAAAAACATATCTTTCAATAATCACTATCAACATGAACAGCCTAAATGCTCCCAGAAAATGGCACAGGGTTGCAGATTGGATAAAATGACAGGATCTGTCCATATGTTGTCTAAAAGAGAGCCATTTTAAACCAAAAGATACAACTGGACTGAAAGTGAAGGGATGGAGAAGCGTCTTTCATGCCAATGGTCCTCAAAAGAAAGCTGGGGTAGTGATTCTCATATCAGTAAATTAAATTTTAAACTAAAGACTGTAGTCAGAGATAAAGAAGGACACTACATCATTCTTAAATGGTCTATCCACCAAGAAGATCTAACAATTGTAAATATTTATGCCCCCAATACGGGAGCCAGCAACTACATAAGACAACTGTTAATCAAGATAAAGACTAATATTGATATGAATACATTAATAGTAGGGGATCTTAACATGCCACTTTCAGTAATAGACAGATCATCGAAGCAGAACATCAATAAAGAAACAAGAGTATTGAATGACACATTGGTCCAGATGGGCCTCATAGATATATACAGAACATTCCGCCCTGAAACAACAGAATGCTCATTCCTCTTGAGTGCACACAGAACTTTCTCCAGAATAGACCACATACTGGGTCACAAATCAGGGTTCAACTGATACCAAAAGATTGAGATTATTCCCTGCATATTCTCAGGCCACAGTGTTTTGAAACTGGAACTCAACCACAAGAAAAAGTTTGGAGGGAATTCAAATGATTGGAAGCTAAAGACCACCTTGATTAAGAATGTTTGGCTCAACCAGGAAATCAAAGAACTTAAACAATTCACGGAAACCAATGAGAATGAAGACACTTTGGTCTAAAACCTTTGGGGTATAGCAAAGGCAGTCCTAAGTGGGAAATACATAGCTATCTAAGCCTCCCTCAAAAAAACCTGAAAAATCCAGAATATTCCAGCACTCTCTACACCTTAAAGAACTTCAGATTCAATCACAAATTAAGCCAACCCCACACACAAGAAGGGAAATAATCAAGATTAGAGCAGAAATCAATGAGATAGAAACTAGAAATACAGTATAACACGTCACTAAAACTAGAAGCTGTTTTTTTGAAAGAATCAATAAGATAAACCATTGGCCAAACTAATCCAAAAGAAAAGAGAGAGGGCCCAATTTAATAAAATTATGAATGTAAAGGGAGAGATCATGACTAACACCAAGGAAATAGAAACAATCACCAGAAATTATTGTCAACAGTTATAAGGCCACTGATTCTTTCTCTCATTGTGTTGATTCTACTGAAGATATAATCCAAGTACTCTGTATTTTTTATAATGTTTTTGATTCCTAGCATTTCCTTTTGATTCTTAGAGTTGCCATTTCTCTGCTTATACTACTCATCTGTTCTCACATGTTGTCTGTTAGAGTTCTTAATATATTAATCATAAATGCCATCCCTAATAATTCAGGCATCTGTATCAGATCTGAGTCTAGTCTTCAGACTGTGTTTTTTTTGCTAGTTTTGTTTTTCCTTTCAGTGGGCCTTAA
>ML110671.1:0-17310 GCA_003697995.1 Taxidea taxus jeffersonii | reverse complement strand
AGATAGACCTTGGCTATATCTTTGTGGATAAGCCTCTATTTCTAAATTTTGGTATAGTGACTTACTGTGCTACCTGTTTCAGATGGGACCCAGGAAAGTCTATACTTTCAGTCTGTCTTTATTTTATTTTAATTATGGATGGAAGTAGGAACCTGTACCCTCTTTCCATGCCAGAATTCAAACTGGCAATCCAACCCATTCCTGTTTATTCATCTTTTCTGGCCTTTCTTCCTCTTCCAGACACCCAAATGTTAAACTGCCTTATTAGGTTCTATGTGATTTTCCTTTTCTATCCATACTCAATAATTAAATGAAATTTTACAAACCTGTGGCTTTAATGCCATCTAAGTGATTACAATTTCCAAATTTCTTAGACTCATACAGTCAATAAACTGAACCTTAGACTCATACACTCAATAAACTCTTGAATTCCTTATGCACAATGTCATATATCTAATTGTGTTTGGGTTGGGGAAGGGATGGATATTAAATTTTCTGTAGAACATCTATAGAATTGCAGTTTAAGAAGAGGGAGAAATAAGATTTATGTCAAAAATAGGGCATGCATGGAATCACTGACCCTGGAGGCAGGCTGTCAGTCAATGCCCATACCCCAAAAATAGCTAGCTTCAAGAAATACTTATCAAAAGAATGGAGAAAATTTTGCACTAAATTTATGGCTAGCTACTTACATATACTATAAATTTCATTTGTATTACTTTAAAATATATGTCATTAATAAAAATATTTTAAAATTAAACCATCATTTCAGTTTTATTAGAATTTTTCATATATCTCATATATATGGTATCTTCTAAATAAAAACCTTAAATATATTAAGCTTAAAATATTTTAAAGAAATTTCTGCATAAGACATTTTTATTTTATTTTTCTTTAAAGACTAATTGCTAAGGTCTCAGTGGGATGTTGTGTCAAGAATGACAGATAATTCCTGAAGAAATTCTAATGCTTTAGTTAAAAATAAGGGAAAACAATGATCTATGAGGAAATGAGAGAATGAAATTTGGAGACTACTGCAATGCATACATTTTAAATCCTTTTTTTTTTCAAGTAAACCAATATAAATTTTTGGAATACAGTATGTCCCTTTCTATTATTTTTAGCAAATGGATTCCTTGCTGTGGTAAGTGAAGCAATTGTTAATTTCAGCTTAAAATGGATTCTACCAGAGCAGTAGGTAGTGTTTTCATTTAAGCTACTGAACAGTTATTTGGTGCTATCAATTATCCCAAATACTATGCTAAAGATTTTTCTTTATAAAAAGTAAAGTTATTATAAGAATTGAAATAACATTTGTTGGTTGCCCTACACTTGTTATATTTTCTGATTTAATCTTCAAGATAACATATCAATGCAGGTATTACAAGACATATTTTATTAATATAAAAACTGAGTCCCAGAGAGATTATCTTAACCCAAGCACCATGGAAACTATGTGCCAAGCTGATTTGGCCTGAGTTCTCTGTGATTTCAAAGTCCCTCTTCTTGTGTAATATTAGGTGCATACAATTGGATACTACTGTACATTTATGTTTAGGTTCAACCTAAGAGAACACATTCATATGTAAATATTAGCATGAGTTCAATATTATGATATTGATTAGGCAACTATTTAATGTAGCATTCAATTGTGGGTACTTTGAGATCAAAAGGGATGTTATTAATTATGCCATGGCAACAGACATAAACCACCACTACTCTAATCATTCTAGGACATATGTTTACCTAAAATTAGTAGAATTCTAGTATAATACATTATATTACAAACTAGAGAATGTTATATGGTAAAATGAACATAGCCCTTATTTTACCCCTACTTATAGTGACTTAATGATTTTTGGTACTATGACCTTAGGAAAGTCATATATTATCTCTGTAAAATCAGAGAACCAGATAATGTCTATGATGTTGTCTTGTATACAAAGGTGTCATTGTCTCATATGTTTAATGAACCTACCCTTTATTAATTGTTTTTATGTGAAAGAAAACAATGATGAGTGCCAAGAGAATATGAAAATATTTCAAGTACTGGATAATCCTGGAAATGTCTTATTTAACAAATAGGCTTAAGCCAATGATCAAAATATTGGTACTGATTATAATTTTAATCCAGTGGTTACTGCTTTGACTATAATTCAGGTTGGAGATTACTTTTGACAAAAAAAAAAAAAAGAAATATTGCATGGTTTAGGGGTTATGCATCATCAATTTCTATTACAATAGTTTTAATAGGCAAACCAGAGAATATTCTTTCAAGGGTCCTAATCTATATGGTTCACAAATTCTAAAAGTTTCATTGCGAAATACCTTAGACACAAGTTAAACTTTAAGGAAAACATGATGTCCCAAATACGAAGAAATCAACTTTAAAATGTTTTTGCTATTAAATACTCTTTCTATATAAATCTTATTTAACATTAAATAGAAACATTTCATTTCTCAAACTTAGTAAAATGTAATTTGACTACATGGTACCAATAATAAAAGGAATTTCCAAGAATCAGAGATTGCTACAGCATCTGTTGATCACTTAATACCATATTGAAATATAAATGTAAAAAGAAAGAAAATAGCAGATAATAGCATAAACACAAATAAGAATTTGTGAAGTTTTTTGAGAATGCAAAACATTTTATTTAAATATGCTTTCTAATTTGCCTCGTAGTTAGCACATTCTGCCTTTTTAAAATTCCAACTTAAATTATATTTATAATCAACATGTGGTGAGTACCAAACATGGCTTAAATGGTACATATACAGACTCTCAAAACTTGTGTTCAGTATATAGTTATTTGCAAATGCAGAGATCATCTGAAAAAAAAAATAGCCTACACATTTAACCATAAGGGTCCAATCTACTGTACTTGAATCTATTATGAGATACTACTTTTCTCATTTTTTCTATGAAAAGAATCCACTCATATGACAGTTAACACTTAGTTTTTGTTTTGCCATAGTCTTTAAGATACAATTTCATATGAAATCCTGTCATTTGCGACGACATGGATGGAACTAGAGGGTATAATGCTTAGCGAAATAAGTCAATTGGAGAAAGCCAACTATCATATAATCTCCCTGAAATGAGGAAGTGTAGATGCAATGGGGGTGAGGGTTAAGCGGGTAGGAAAAGAAAAAATGAAACAAGATGGGATCGGGATGGAGACAAACCAAAAGAGACTCTTAATGTCATAAAACAAACTGAGGGGGGTGGGGGGGAGGGGGGTTGGGAGAGGGTGGTGGGGTTACATTATATGTTTAAATAAAAATAAAATAAAAAAAAGATACAATTTCATACAAACCCCCTCAAAAACAAAAAGAAAATAGAAAATCTCCCAAGAATTCTGGGATATACCCTCTCACGATTATGCTATCAAAGACAACAGCAACAACAAAACAACTATATATATATATATATATATATATACATACATACATATATACATACATACATACATACATGTATATATATGTATATACATATATGTGTGTGTGTGCATATATGTATATGCACATACACACACACATACATATACCTTATCAATAATGCAGTTGTCCTGTTAGATGAAGCAAATCACCACATTTCTTTCACCTTCATGTCCTTATTTTTATAATAATTATTCTTTTTGCTTGCATCAACAGGATATAGAACATAAATAGCCTCAATAGATTTCTTGGCAATCATGGCTCTACTGGCTTGGTGAACACATCTGAAGAAGTATACTGACACTTCATTTTAGTTATGTATTTTATATAGCATCTTGTCTTAAAAGACTCACTATAATAAGCATACAGACAGAGCTTCTTTATATGTTTCAATCTTTGAAGTAAATGGAAGCTATGAGCTTGGAACAGATAAACTGGATTTCTGAATAATATGAGATTCAGTCCACATTTGAATTGTTCAGATTATATTTTAATGGAAAATGAAGCTTGAAAAGAAGAAATGGGCATGCCATTAAAATATCTAATTCAACATGGTAGTCACAACCCAATCATGCTGCCTTAGTCTCTTTCTAACTTTAAAAGTTTTATTTTTTTAAATATTATACTGTATTGAAGCATGGAAATCCTCCCCACAGGCTATAGTCAAATAGTGTATTGTAATACTAATGTTTATATCTTGGAAACAGTTGCTGGAATGTGCTTCTTAAAGAAATGGATCTTGAAAGAGAACAAGGATATTGCTCCTTCAGTGAGCTAGTGAAAAATGGTTCATTGCATATTTGAAATAGGTATTGAGTTGTTCCAAAGAGTGAAAGAATCCAGGGAAATGAACTAAAAGTGATAGAAAAAGACTATTTAAACTTTAAGCTCTGTTACCTTCCAAAAATAGAACACAAAATATAAAAAATACAAAATGTCATTTTCTTTATTTTTGGGTATATCTTTGTATGTAACAATACAGATACATG
Organism: Taxidea taxus jeffersonii; assembly: GCA_003697995.1. Taxonomy (NCBI): domain Eukaryota; kingdom Metazoa; phylum Chordata; class Mammalia; order Carnivora; family Mustelidae; genus Taxidea; species Taxidea taxus. The sequence goes on along the minus strand of ML110671.1, from coordinate 12,877 downwards.
AAGGGAAAAGGAACACACAAATTTTATGAACATAAGTATTCATTTAGTTAAAAAATGCTTCACATATCAATAAGGAAATATTTTATTCATAATTAAGGGTCAGAGAAATAAAAGAAAAACATGTATCAATATAATGGCATGGGGACGCCTGGGTGGCTCAATTGGTTAAGCGGCTCCCTTCGGCTGGGGTCATGATCCCGGCATCCTGGGATCAAGTCCCACATCTGGCTCCTTGCTCGGCAGGGAGCCTGCTTCTCCCTCTGCCTCTGACTGCCTCTTCTGTCTGCCTGTGCTCGCTCTCTCTGACAAATAAATAAATAAAATATTTACAATATATATATAATGGCATGGATAGTTTTAATTCTGTATATAACATTCTGACTTATAAAGCACTCTTCATGGAGAGTTTTTTTTTAATCTAAAATTGTTTTTGATAGGCTAATATCTGATATTGATCTTTCCAAACGGTTTAAGTAATAGAGAAAAACAGAGAAAGAAAGAAAGAGGGAGGAAAGAAGGAAGAAAGGAAGGAAGGAAAGAAGAGAGGGAGGAAGGAAAGAAGGAAGAGTGAGCTAACTATATTGCTTTTATCTGGATATTTTGGTCATATAATTTTAAAAACCACTGCAGAGAAAATTAACTGCACACATTTATTTACTGTTACTTACAAAGTTCTTACATATGCTTTTAAAATGCAATTGTGCCTTATCAATTAATGAGCAAATTAAAAGAAGATGCATTTAATAAAATTAATTTAACATTTATGTTTATACTGATTATAAACTCTACCTTATTATTTTAGAATACTGCATTATTTTAAAAGATTCTTATGACTATGTATACTGTGTAATATAGTAAGATACTGTTTGTAAAATTAGCATATTAGTTTAAGTAACATTAAAATATGAAAAATAGCTGTATTTTGCAATCCTAAGCATTTTGGACAAATAAATAGGAAAACAAATCTCTGCAGAATATCAGAGCTGATTCTATAAAATGATGGGGTAGAGACTTCAGTCTCTATCTTATTTCATGAATAGATGATTTTGGAAGTAAGTGAATGAATCACTTCATTTTGAGAGTACATAGGGATTAAGTGCTCTCAGTGCTGGTGAATTAAAATTCTGTCCCTTATAGAAAAAACAGTATGCTAATATTTCAATAATCACTTTTAAAATGTGATGACAAATGATCTACTTTCCAAATGAACAATTATGCAAATATATATATTTTAAAAACTTGTTTTAATAATGGATATTAACTACATCTTAAGCATTTAAGTAACAATCCATGCATATTAAATTATATTTCAAATAAGCTTTTTACTAGTATTTAATATAAAGTATAAATGATTGCAGTATAAAGCTTGATGAATTATCATAAACTTATCACACCTATGTAACCCAATCTAGATCAAGAATAAACATTACTGGTATTTATGAAAACCTTTATGCTACTGCTACCTAAGTACCCCTTTTCCTTTAAGACAAGGTAACTGCTTTCCTTGCTGACTTTGAATACGATACATATTTTGCCTCTTTTAAAACTTTTTTTTATATTGTTTGTTTATTTATTAGTTAGAGAGAGAGAGAGAGTGAGCACAGGCAGACAGAGAGGCAGGCAGAGGCAGAGGGAGAAGCAGGCTCCCTGCCGAGCAAGGAGCCCGATGTGGGACTCGATCCCAGGACGCTGGGATCATGACCTGAGCCAAAGGCAGCTGCTTAACCAACTGAGCCACCCAGGTGTCCAGCCTCTTTTTAAACTTTAATGGAAACATAAAGCATATATTAGTTTCCTTTAGTGTCTTTCAACACTATTTTTGGAAGATTCATTCATGCTGTTATGTAAGACAAGAATTCATTCACTGGTGATTATAACAGAAAAATCCATTCCACTGTTACTGGACATGCACTTTCTCCCCCAGAGCTGACTTATTGTGAATAATACTGACGACATCTTGTACACTTGTTATGTACATATGTTTACATTTTAGCTGGTATATACTCAGGGTGTGTACTTAAGGAAAACTGCTGCTTCACAGGATATGCCTATGGTAGTAGATACTGTCAAAGATTTTCCAGGGGAGTGGCTCCAATTTACACTCCTACCAATGATGTGTGAGAGTTCAAAGTGGCCATATTCTAGCCAACTAGGACACTTGTCATTCTTTAAAAAAAATCTTAGTCATTTGGATACTAAAATAGTATAATAGTATAGCTTTATTTTGCATATCAATGATTTTGATGTTGAGATGCTGAGATGATGTTGAGATGTTAAGCAAGTTTTAGTATCCGCTATTTCAGTAAACTCTTTTATCAAGTAACTCTTGAAGTCTTTTGCCTTTTTGTCTTAGGATATATTCTGTATAGTACTCAGTTACATATAATGTAAATGCCTTCTATAACTCTTAAAATGGAATCCTTTGGGAAATATAAAATTAAATATATTTTACATAGCAATACAGACACACAGTATACTTATGTTTTCTATATTTCTATTTAGTTACAGCTACCTGATTTCCTATCATTTCCCTATCATTATCTAATTTTCACACTAGGTATTTCGATGTACCTATGAGATATCCAGAAAAGATTGTCCATAAGCAAGAATGGAGCTCTCAATGTCAGAGCAAGGGATTGTTTTTTCCCCCCTGAGGTGATTATCAGAAAGCAGAAGTGGATACATCACTAGGGTAAAGAATGAAGAGAAAATACTGATATATCAACCTCAGGAAACGTTATATATAAACTATATTAAGAAATGTGAGAAAATATAATTGAGAGTTGAAATTTTTACTGTTTTTCTCTTATGTTTCAATGAGTATTACTCACAATATATATTATATTATAGTAATTCGATTAGCTGAATTATTTACCTATTAAACTTTAACCTCTCTGATAAAGTTTTCAATTCCTATTCGGAGTTCCATGAACATTTAATGAATTAAATAACAAACGAAAGAGGCTTTATCCTAGGCATAGTCAAAGGTAAATAGCAAATAAATTACTTCAGTACCATATTTAATTAAAAAATAAAATAGAATAAAAATAAATGCCACCACATTAATTTCTAAACTAACAATACAGGTCATCAGTGCATGAAAAGGAGACATATTTAGGGGCTGGGAAGATATTTAGGAAGAGCAATATAATATAAATGTTAAATGGAGGGGATCTGGCTGTGACTTTTTAAAAATTTCTCTTGATTATACCACTGATGGTTACTTCCGTTATGATGACCTCATTCAGAGCTTAGAGCACATAAGTAGATACTCAAAATAGTAGGCATCTCCCTCCTCTGGAGGGTGATTATTATCACAAGATTGGTGGTCAGCATACTGGAGCACATAATGGCTAAAGGGTTTCATCCTAGTTATACCCTGTTGATAAACAGCTTAGAGAATTCATGGTGTCCATGCACAGGAGAAACAATCTTCCTCTGTCTAGAATTACATAATAAAACTCAGAACATCATTTTATGGCTGGCTGAGCACTCAGCCCTTTTAAGCATTAAAATATACCTTTAAGCATATTTTCAGAATTTGTAAACCATTGAAATTTCTAAATAAGATTATTTGAAATTCTACTTCCTTTTACTTCACTTGACCATCCTTCTTTCCTCACTTCTTTTGGAAAATTTATTATATTTCTCAGTGACATACAATTGTGAAACATACAAATAGTGTTAGATAAACCCCATTGGGAGAAAAAAAAAAATAGGTGTGTCAGCTCTAAAAAGGTAATCACTTCTTCTTGGGAATGAAAATTAATTTCATATTGTTAACTCAGAAATACTTAGCATGTGGTTTTGTAGTTTGCTGGACTGCAGTCTAATATATCATTTGCAGTCTTGTGTAGCAATATCTCTAGTGTTCTTCTTAAATTGTTATAGCCAAGAAAAATGGTATCATTAGAAGTTTATGCTTTAGATCAAAATGGCTAGGTGGCAGTAAGCACTCTCAGGGTTTTAAGCAGTGGGGAACCACTAAGGAGTTTATATCCCAAACACATTGCTTGGATGCCTCAGAGAAGGCAGTAGGACTGCCTGCCCTTAGGAGGATCTTAGATAGTAGAGAAATCCACTTATTTTTATGGGGTGCACTTATTCTTCTGCACCCCAAACCTCTGCTTAAATGAATTGTAACTCTACCATTTAAAGTTAGTAAATTATTTTCTTAATGTGCTATTTGACACAGGCAGACTTTTCTATTTGAGGTACAACTGACATACAATACTATATTAGTTTCATGTGAACATAGTGATTTGACACTTGAGTACACTGCAAAATGATCACCACAATAAGTCTAGTTACCATCTATCACCATATCAAATTAGACAATATTATTGACTATATTCCCCTTTGTGTACATCATATCTCCATGAAATTTTTATTTTATAACAGGAAGTTTGTACTTCTCCATCCCCTTCACCTATTTTGCACTATTTCCCTACCTCAGCAACCACTAATCTGTTCTTTGTATCTACAAATCTGGGTTTTGTTTTTTTATTTGTTCTGGTTTTTTAGATTCTACATATATGTGAAATCATGAGGTATGTGTCTTTCTATGTCTGACTTACTTCAATTAGCACAATACCCTCAGGGTCTATCCATGTTGTAACAAATGGCAATATTTCATTTTTTATAGCTGAGTAGTATTCCATTAGGTGTGTATGTGTGCATGTGTACACATATCATCATTTCTTTATCCATCCATCCATTGATGGAGACTTAAATTGCTTCCATACCTTGGCTATTGTACATAATGCTGCAATGAACAGCATTGTTCATTGGCTGCATATATTTTTTTCAAGTCAGTGTTTTCATTTTCTTCCCATAGATGTCATGTAGTTGAATTGCTGGATCATATGGTAATTCTATTTTTAATTTTTTGAGGAATTGCCATACTATTTTCTAAGGAAGGCTGCACCAATTTACATTCCCACCAATACATAACAGTTGCTTTTCTCCACATCCTTTCCAACACGTGTTATTTTTGGCCTTTTGATAATACACATTCTTTTTTTTTTTTTTTTTTGATAATACACATTCTGACATGTATAAGGTATTATCTCATTGTGGTTTTGACTAGCGTTTCCCTCATAAATAATGATGTGGAGCACTTTTTCATGTATCTGTTGGCCAACTATATGTCCTTCTTAGAAAAAAAAAAGTGTCTCTTCAGATCTTCTGCCCAGTTTTTAAAATTCATTTGATTTTATTTGTTGGATTTTGTTTTAAGTTGTATGAGTTCTTTGTACATTTTTAGTATTGACCCCTTATCAGACCTGCAATTTGAAAATACCTTCTCACATTTAGTAGTATGCCTTTTCATTTTGTTGAAGGTTTCTTTGCTGTGCAGAAGCTCTTTAGTTTGATATAGTCTCGTTTGTTTATTTTTGCTTTTGTTTCCCTTGCCTGTAGAGTCAGATCCAAAAATAATCACTAAGACTGATGCCAAGGAGCTTACTGTCTATGTTTTCTTCTAGAAGTTTCAAGACTTCAAGTCTTACATTCAAGTCTTTAATCATTTTAAATTGATTTTTGCATATTATATAAAAGAGAGGTCCAGCTTCATTCTTTTGCAGGTAATTTTGTTCTGTTTTCCCAACATTATTTATTGAACAAACTGTCCTTTCCCAATTATTCTTGCATCTTTTGTCATAAATTAATTGACCATGTATGTGTAGGTTTATTTCTGGGCTCTCTATCCCATTGATCTATGTGTCTATTTTTATGCCAATACCATACTGTTTTTATTACTATAACTTTGCAATACAGTTTGAAATTAGGTTTATTAAAGTTTCTGACTTTGTTCTTTTTCAAGATTTTTTAAATTATTCAAAATCTTCTGCAGTTCCACACAAATTTTAGATTTGTTCTAGTTCTGTGAAAAATGCCATTAGAATTTTGATGATTATTGCATTGAATCTGCAGATTGCTTTGGGTAGTATGGAGATTTTAACAGTATTAATTCTTCTATTCCATGGACATGGAATATATTTCCACTTATTTATATCTTCTTAAATTTTTTCCATCAATGTCTTACAGTTTTTAGTGTGCAGGTCTTTTACCTTCTTGTTTATTTCCAGGTATTTCATTAAATATGATATGATTATAAATGGGATTGTTTTCTTGATTTCTGTTTCTATTACTAGTATATAGAAATATAGCTTTCTTTTATGTTAATTTTGTAGCCTCCAACTTTACTGAATTAATTTGTTAGTTTTAACAGTTTTTTGGTGGAGTTTCTATATATTGTATCAAGCCATCTGCAAATAGTAATAGTTTTATTTCTTCCTTTCTGATTTGTATGCCTTTTATCTCTATTTCTTGCTTAATTACTATAGTTAGGACTTCCAATAGTGTGTTGAATAAAATTGGGAAGAGCGGAAATCCTTATCTTGTGCTTGATCTTTGAGGGAAACTTTGAGGTTTCATCATTAAGTATAACTGTGCATGTGTCATTTATAGCCTTCATTAATGTGAGGTATGTCCCCTCTATATCCACTTTGTTGACTTTTTTTTAATAATAAATGGGTATCAAATTTTGTCAAATGCTGTTTTGGCATCTATTGAGATGACAGTATGATTTTCATCTTTCATTTTGTTAATGTGGTGTACCATGTTATTTTGTGGATGTTGAACCATGATCATAAGTTTGGAATAAATACCACTTGATCATGGTGTATGATCCCTTTAATGTATTGTTGAATTTGGTTTGGTATCATCTTGTTGGTAATTTTGTATCTATGTTCATCAGGGATATTAGTCAGTAATTTTCTTTTTTGTTGTGTCCTTGTCTGGTTTTGATATCATAGTAATGGTTACTGTGTAAAATGAGTCTGGAAATATTCCCTCCTCTTCAAGCTTTTGTAATAGTTTGAGAAGATTGTTATTAAATCTTTGACTATTTAGTAGAACTCACTAGGAAAGCTATTTGGTCCTGGACTTTTGTTTTGGTGGAGGTTTTAGATTACAGATTCAATCTTCTTGCCAGTAATCGGTCTATTAAAAAAAAAAAACTCTATTTCTCTCTCTCTCTCTCTTTTTTCTTAAATTTCTTTTCAGTGTTTCAGAATTCATTGTTTATGTACAACACCCAGTGCTCCATGCAATGTGTGCCCTCCATAATACTCACCACGAGGCTCACCTAACCTTCCACCTCTCCTCCCCTCCAAAACCCTCAGTTTGTTTCTCAGAGTCCACAGTCTCTCATGATTTGTCTTCCCTTCCAATTTCCCCCAACTCACTTCTCCTTTCCATCTCCCAAATCCTCCATGTTATTCCTTATTCTCCACAAGTAAGTGAAACCATATGATAATTGACACTCTTTGCTTGACTTATTTCACTCAGCATATCTCTTCCAGTCCCATCAATGTTGATACAAAAGTTGGTTATTCATCCTTTCTGATGGAGGCATAATACTCCATTGTATATATGGACCATATCTTCTTTATCTATTCATCCATTGAAGGGCATCTTGGTTCTTTCCAGAGTTTGGCGACTGTGGCCATTGCTGCTCAAAATGGATAAAAGACCTCAATGTGAGGCAGGAATCTATCAAAATCCTAGAGGAGAACATAGGCAGTAAACTCTTTGACAACAGCCACAGCAACTTCTTTCAAGATATGTATCCAGAGGCAAAGGAAACAAAAGCAAAAATGAACTCTTAGGACGTCATCAAGATCAAAAGCTTCTGCACAGCAAAGGAAAAAGTCAACAAAACAAAGAGGCAACCCATGGAATGGGAGATGATACTTGCAAATGACACTACAGACAAAAGGCTGATATCCAAGATCTGTAAAGAACTCCTCAAACTCAACACACACAAAACGGATAATCACATCAAAAAATGGGAAGAAGTCATGAAGAGACACTTCTCCAAAGAAGACATACAAATGGCTAACAGACACATGAAAAAATGTTCATCATCATTAGCTATCAGGGAGATCCAAATCAAAACCACATTGAGAGGGGCGCCTGGGTGGCTCAGTGGGTTAAGCCTCTGCCTTCAGCTCAGGTCATGATCTCAGGGTCCTGGGATGGAGCCCCACATCGGGCTCTCTGCTCAGTGGGGAGCCTGCTTCCTCCTCTTTCTCTGCCTGCCTCTCTGCCTACTTGTGATCTCTCTGTCAAATAAATAAATAAAATCTTAAAAAAAAAAACACATTGAAATACCACCTTATAACAGTTAGAATGACCAAAATTAACAAGACAGTAAATAATAAGTGTTGAAGAGGATGTGGAGAAAGGGGAAACCTCTTACACTGTAGGTGGGAATGCAAGTTGGTGCAGCCACTTTGGAAAACAGCGTGGAGATTCCTTAAGAGATTAAAAATAGAGCTTCTCTATGACCCTACAATTGCACTACTGGGTATTAACCCCAAAGATACTGATGTAGTGAAAAGAAAGGCCAACTGTACCCCAATGTTCATTGTAAAAAACTCTATTTCTTAATGATACTGTGTTGAAAGATTCTAACTCTCTAGGTATTTATAAATTTCTTATAGATTGTTCTATTTGTTGGCATATAATTCAGAGTAGTCTCCTATGATTATCTGTATTTTTGTGGTATAAATTGTAACTTTTCTTTCATTTCTGATATACAGGTTTTTGTTTTGTTTTGTTTTTTAAGATTTTATTTATTTATGTGAGAGAGAGAGAATGAGAGAGAGTGACAGCATGAGAGGGGAGAAGATCAAAGGGAGAAGCAGACTCCCTGCTGAGCAGGCAGCTCAATGTGGTACTGGATCTTGGGACTCCAGGATCCTGATCTAAACTAAAGACAGCTGGTTAACCAACTGAGCCACCCAGACACCCCAATAAATACAGGTTTTTTAACTTTATCTTTTCAAAGAAGCAGCTCTGAGTTTCATTTATCTTTTATACTGTCTTTTAAGCCTCTACCTCATGTTTCCATTCTGATCTTCATTATGTCTTTCCTTCTATTAAATTTGGGTTTCATATGTTTTTTTTTTCTTTTTCTAGTTCCTTAAGAGTAAAGTTAAATTGTTTATGTTTCTTAGAACCATTTTTGCTGCACCCTATATATTTTGGCATGTCATATTTCCATTTTCATTTATCTCTATTTTTTCTCTTCAATTTCTTCTATGACCCAATAGTTTTTCAGTAATGTGTTGTTTAATCTCTACATATATTTTCAAAAATTTTATTAATTTCTTTAACAGAAAGAGAGAGAGAGAACAAGGAGGAGGAAGAGCAGACAGAGCAGGCAGAGGAAGAAGCAAGCTTCCCACCGAGCAAGGAGCCTGATGCAGGATTCAATCCTAGGACCCTAGGATCATGACCTGAGCTAAAGGCATACATTTAACTGACTGAGCCATCCAGGCATCCCTAATCTCTACATATGTGTAATTTTTCCAGTTTTCTGGTTTTCATTGAAATCAAGTTTCACACTATTGTGGCCAGATAAGATACTTGATACAACTTCAATCTTCTTGAATTACAGAACTACTTTGTGGCATAATGTGTAATCTATCCTGGAGAATGTCCAAGTGCACTTGAGAAGAATGTATATTCTGCTGTTTTGGGTGAAATGTTCTGCATGCATGTGTTAAGTTCATCTGGTCTAATGTGTCACTGAAGGCTGATGTTTCTTTATTAATTTTCTATCTGGATGATCTACCCATTGATAGGTATGGAGTGTTAAAGTCCTTTATTATTATCATATTACTGTCAACATTTCCTTTTAGGTCTGCTAATATTTATTTTATATATTTTTGTGTTTTTCTTTTGGGTTCATATATATTTAAAATTGTGCTGGATTGACTGCTTTACCATTACATAGTACCTCACTATATCTTTTATGCAGTCTTTGTTTTAAAGTCTATTTTGTCTGATATTACTTACAGCCACATCAGTTTTTAATTTTCATTTACAAGGAATATCTTTTTCCACTCCTTCACTTTCAGACTGTACGTGTTCCAACTTCTGAAGTGAATCTCTTATAGCCAGTATGTGGCTGTCTTGATTTTTATCCATTCAGCCACTCTCTATGTCTTTTGATTAGACAATTCAGTTCATTTACATTTAAAGTAATTATTGATAAATACATACTTATTGTCAGTTTGATTGTATTCTGTCATTATATTTTATTATTCCTCTCTGTAAGTTTGCCTCTTTCTCTCTTCCATTTTGATTTGATGAGTTCATCTTTAGTATTATGTTTAGATTGCTTTCTCATCTTCTTTTGTATACTACTATAAGTTTTTGCTTTCTGGTTACTGTGATGTTCACATATATCACCCTACATATATAACAATCTCTTTTAAGTCTACAACAACTTTAAACATATTCTAAAACTCTATATTTTACTCCCCAAACCCACCAGTGTTTTGTGTTTTTTGGTAGCACATTTTATAACTGTTTATTTTATGCATCACTTAATTAATTACTGTAGTTTTGTTTATTTTTATTGTATTTGGATTTTAACTTTCATAGTAACTATTTTATGCTGATCAATCCACTACCTTTATTGTATAGTCACTTTTTCCACTGAGATTTTCATCTTCATGTATTTTCTTATTATTCATTAGTGTCATTTTGCTTTTTCTAGCTAAAAGAAGTTTTTTTGACATTTCTTGTAAAACTGGTTTACTAGTGTAAACTCATTTAGCTTTTGCTTGTCAGGAAAACTCTTTTTGAGTTTCAAATTTTCAATTTTGAATAATAACCTTGCTAAGTACAGTATTCTTGTTTGGAAGTTTTATTGTTATTGTTGTTCTTCTAGCAATTTGAATATATAATGCCATTTTTCCTCTGACTTTGAAAAGTTTCTACTGGGAAATTTGCTGATCACCTTATAGGGTTTCCCTATTATATAACAATGTGTTCTCTGGGGTGCCTGGGTGGCTCAGTCATTACGCATCTGTCTTCAGTTCAGGTCACGATTTCAGGTCCTGGGATTGAACCCCGTGTCAGGCTCCCTGCTTCTTGGGAAAGCCCTTCTCCCTTTCCCAGTCCCCTGCTTGTGTTCCCTCTCTCACTCTCTCTCTCTCTCTCTCTCTCTGTCAAATAAATAAATAAAATCTCTAAGAATGTGTTTTCTTGTTTCTTTTAAGATTCTTTAGCTTCTGACATTTTATATTTAGATGTCTTGGCATAGATCTCTTTAGTTTTATCTCATTTGGAATTTTCTGAGCTTCCTGAACTTGGATGTTTGTTTTCTTCCTTTGGTTAGGAAAGTTTTCAGCGATTAGTTTTTTAAGTATGTTTTATGTACCTTTCTCCCTCTCTCTGAAATCCCCACAATGAAAATGTTATTTTACTTGATGCTTTCTAATTGGTCTTTAGTTTATCTTTTTTTTTCCTTTTGCTATTCTGTCTGCATGGGTTCCATTACTTTTGCTTTCACCTCACTGATCCATTCTTTGGCTTCACCCAGTTTTCTGTTGAACATCTCAAGTTTTGTTTTTTTGTGTTTGTTTGTTTGTTTTTTCCTTCAGTTCATTGTATTTTTCAGCTCTGTGACTTATTTCTAGTATTTTTTCATCTTTTCCATTTCCTTTTTGGAAGTTCTCAATGTGTCCATCTGGTCTTCTCCCAAATTCAATGGGTGTTCTTTACGACCATTACCTTGAATTCTTTACCAGGAAGATTATTTATCTCCATATCACTAAGGTCTTTTTCTGAGCTTTTGTCTTATTCTTTCATTTAGAATATAATTTTCTGTTTCCTCATTTTGCGTGATTCTCTGTGCTTATTTCTATGTATTGGGCATAAGTGTTACCTTTCTTAGTCTTGAAGGGGTAGCATTATATAGGTGATAAAATTTATGGTTGACTTTGCTCTAACTTTTGCTTCTTTCTCAAACTTGGTGATTATTTAAGCAGCCTGATTTATTATTTATTTATTTATTTAGAGTTGCTTTCTAATGGGCCTTAATTGATGGCCTTGACTTACATACTTTTTTTGAGAGGCAGAATGACAAGTGGTTAAGGGCATAGACTCCATAGTCAAACATACACACACCATGTATTCCTTATCCATTCATTTGTGAATGGACATTTCCATTGTTTCTATGCCTTCAGCCTGATTTATTCTTGGGATGCCCCTGATGTTGAGGGTGTGTCAAGGTTTCCAATGTTTCAAGGAAAATAATCACATTTGCCACCAAATTTCAGACTGACTAGAAGCCAAACTGCAAGGCAGCAGCAGTTTTTAAAGCATGCAAATACATGCCCTGTATACAGCCCTGTGGAGTCACAACTGTAATCACTGTTGGCCTCTAGACCAGGAGATTTGACAGTGTTCCCTGGGCAACAGCTGTAAAAATTAAGGTTCCAGGCAAGTGTATAAGCTCCTTTCTAGGAGGCTTTGTTGAGCTGTGGTGAGGCCAAGGAGGGTATATAAAAATGCTGTCTCCATGTTTACTTTCACTGGGAATGCTTTCCTTGCCTCCGGATGAGTGGAAAACTTGAAGCCTGTCCTTCAGCTGAAGCTCAGACAAAGTAAATAGGCCATATTCACAGGACAATAGGTTGTGTTTCAGTCCACTGTCTATGCAGGGCCCAGGGGGAGGGGTGGCCTGCTAGGAAATGCTTCTTGTTATAGTTCCATGGAGCTCAATAACACCAACTCCCTTAATCATCAGGGTCACACAATCAAAGGATGGTTCCCAATGGCTTAAGCAAAGCAGTTCGAGAGTATAGGGGCAGAATATGCTCCACAGCTTTAGAAAAGCAGTGGGAAATTGTCTTGATTGCATATACCCATAAGCTTCAGTAATGCACTGGAAAAAATGCCTTCTCTGTGCTCATGTATGAGCTTAAGCTAAGAGTAGGAGAATGCCATGACCATCTGTGCTTACTATGCCTAGCCAGGGGGATGGAGAGTATTGCAACCTCCTGGACACACT
>ML110670.1:21469-42158 GCA_003697995.1 Taxidea taxus jeffersonii | reverse complement strand
TGGGCCCCTTATGCAAGAGGTTAAGCCCCTCTCAAACGTACTCCCCCACCCAGGCATTCTCCTGCTCCCCACAGCATACCTATCCCTGATTGTGTTTACTGCTCTTCCAGCTTTAAGTTGCTGTGTTTTCCATTCCTGACATCTGGGTCTTATTCCCGCTTCCCAGCAGTGAGACCTCTGCATTATTTATGCCACTGCCACCGGAAAATGAAGGTGAGGCTGAACTGTGAGAAGGCACATTCTTGGGTATGTGATGGAAACCCAGAACAGCAATGCTTCCAATTAAGCCAAGCAAGGCTCACAAAAGCCCTGGAGACTCCGTGTGCACGATATTTTGGGGGCAGCATTCAGCCCAAGCTCCTGAGTGGAACATCTCTATGAGGGAAATGATATTGGTGGCATATCCAACTGTCTTCCAAGAGCCCCATCTACAAGACCAAATTTTCCAGACCTTTTACGGACAGTCATCCTCTCTCCTTCGTGTTTCATTTGAGTGATAGCAACATCCAGTCATGGCTGAGGCGAACCACAGGGGGCCTGGGCAGAATTTACTCCTAAAACCACCTGAGAGGGGATTTTATGCTCCATTCCCTTTCCTAAAGGGAGAGACTTTTACTAAAACTGGGCCACTATGAGCTAAGGTTCCAACATGGCCTTAGAAAAAGCAGCCTTTGCTTACAGGTCACTTGGGCCCCCTCCAATGACGAGTGTGGGGCGATTATTTCACATTAAACTCAGCAGAAGCTTCAATAACTAACCAGCAATGAGACTGCCCAGAGTGGGACCCTTTATTACATGTTATAAAATGCTGGAGGAGGTTTTCTGACATCCCATTGCTATGTATTACAATGTCCTTCTTTCCAAGATAATTTAATTACACTGAACGTGCCCATGAAAATTAACATGAAATGTACAATCTAACACGTGGCTCTGTCTCAGACATAACAGTCTTCTGGTAAATAATGTTAAGTTTAATATCTACTATTTACTAGAGTGTCTGATAGGTATCAGTCATACTGCTAAGATTTTACACACACCTACACTCAGTATCGAAATCCTGCAAGGACGGTATCATCCAAATTTTCAGATGAGGTTCCCACTTTTGCTAAAGTTAAAGGAGGTTAACCGCTTGCCCATGGCCACCCATTACAAAGCAATGTTTCAGGGGCGCCTGGGTGGCTCAGTGGGTTAAAGCCTCTGCTTTAGGCTCAGGTCATGATCCCAGGGTCCTGGGATAGAGCCCCGCATCGGGCTTTCTGCTCCGCGGGGAGCCTGCTTCCTCCTCTCTCTGCGCCTGCCTCTCTGCCTACTTGTGATCTCTGTCTGTCAAATAAATAAATAAAATCTTTAAAAATAACAAAAACAAAAACCAAAGTGATGTTTCACCTCAGACTCTGATCAGTCTGGCTTTAAGGGTTTTCCACAATAAGATATTTTAAATCACTGGATGTGCCAGTGATGAAGTGTAACAAGATTGTCAATTAGCAATATTCAGATGGAACTACTGGGCTTACTCTGAGCTCCTACCTTGGCTAATTTCCACTCCCTGTCTCTGGCTGGCTGGACCTTTGTGAGCTGTGAGCTGGATTCCCTCAGAGGACATTCAGAAGGTTCCCTGGGAGTTATAACTGTTCCTTTTCCCCCACTTTTAGAGGTGGGAGTGAGAGAAGCACCAGCTCAGTTATCACATTTGGACACAGTCCCAGTGATCTGTCAGCCTGGGTGAGGCCACTGCCTTCTGTTTCACTCAGTTATAGGTACTGAGGTTCTGAAGGTAGAAGCTATAATCTACCCATTTTGTGCACCACTCCCAATCAAGGTAGATGGGTTATTGGGACCCCTGTCTTCCCCAAGATGTGGGGCCTAGACTAATCTTTCTGACCCATTGCGGATGTCCAGGTTGTATGGATACACCCAGAGGGTAGGATACAAATGCTGACCCACTACCACACTTACTTCCTCCATGTAAGAAGGCTTACCTAGTTCGCTGATTTGCATTCCTATCTTCAAGGGCTGTCAGTAATCTTGGCCCCCGAGGCTGGGCTGGGCTTTATGGTTGGCAACCCCCACTTTCTGGGACTAGAACTTTGAGGTCTATGTCCAGTGCCATTTGCCATGATCAGTGCTGCCTTGCTCCACTCACCAACCTGTTTTCCTTGAACATGTGTACTCAACAGATGAAGCACAAGTGCCCTGTTTCTTCATATGATGTCTGTTTTTACCTGTGGCCTTCCCTCATAGACAATAGTCTTATGGCAAAATTAGCCCTTCCGTTCATGTCTCCACACATTTCTTGCCTCCTCCCCATTCCACAAGCTCTAGGCAGAGGCACCATCACATTAATTTAGGCAACTACCCTCCTACTTTCCCCTCCACTCCACCTCCTACCTTTGCTCTGCCTCATAAAAAAATGAAAAAGAGGGAACTGGCTCAAAGTTCTTTGAAAAATCTGACTGCCCCTCCCTGTGGCACATTGAAAACCCCAGATTTCCACCCCTGTGATGCATACAAAAGATACATTAGAGATACCAGCAAGGGAGAAAGAAGAAAACTTCTCTGCTTGTCAACATAAATTTACTCAAGAAACTTTAGCAATTCACTTAAATGTGGAAGTACTGGTGTCTATAAAAATACCTACAGAACATGGTTTCTGGTATTTAGAAAAGCACTGTTTAATCTGTATTCTGATACAGTGGGAACAATTTTAAATAAAAGAATATGGAATCCGGGGCACGTGGGTGGCTCAGTGGGTTAAGCCTCTGCCTTTGGCTCAGGTCATGATCTCAGGGTCCTGGGATCGAGCCCCACATCGGGCTCTCCGCTCAGCGGGGAGCCTGGTTCCCCCCTCTCTCTCCGTCTGCCTCTCTGCCTACTTGTGATAGAGAGAGCTCTGTCAAATAAATAAATAAAATCTTTAAAAAAAAAAGAATATGGAATCAAATTTAAATTTTTTTCACCCAGGACCTCCAAGAACATTCTGTCCCCACCTACCCCCCAACCATATCCTTACATATGAAAAGAGGGGAATTCTAGATGTAGTACCTTAGCATGAATCAATAAAAATGAGCAAAAATAACACCTGTCCTTCTGCCACTTCTGAGGCATAAAGTGGAGATAAACAGTGTGTATAGTGTATCTTGAGGCCTTAGTGTATCTTGAGGGAACTCAGGTTTTAGGAAGAGACATGCCATCCCTTTCTGCAATCTCCTTTTATGTCTCTTAAAAGAAGCTGATTAACTAAAAGCATGTGCCAGAGGGACAGAATAAGACCAGGAAAATCATTTAAGTAACTAAAAATTCTGTTTCACTGGGCCCCAGAGAAAGATAAAACCAAAATATGCCCACTCTGTCCCTTGGCAGAAGGCGGCCTAGTTTGTATATGTTGTAAATGGAAATCAATGAGCTCTTCAAAGAACACGGAAATCCCTTTACCAGCACGCACTCCTTTAGTGAGATTCAGGAGGAAAGAATCCATACCGTTCCTAATTCCAAAGCCCAGATTCTTCGTAGGGGCACAGGGGCCAGACCCCCTGCAACACAGAAGCCTAAAAGAGACTGTTGGCCTGCCTTCTTGGGAGCCTGAGGGAGCCTCACAGCACTCTTCCATTCCCCTTAGCCATGTCCACACCTCCTGGCCCTTGTGGGGACCTCCCCAAAGAGAAACAGATTCAGTGCCTCCTATTAGCCAATAGTAGTGGAGTCTGTTCTTTGGGCTTCTCTGCTGGCATGCCTTGTCTTTGGCTGGACCTTTCTGACTCATAAATAGATCTTTCTCCTACAGCCTTTCCACTCTGCTGTGCACATGCCTGCATGTTGGTCTGTCTCATTTTGGGCAGGTCCCTTTGTCTCCTAGCTGTGTTTCAGAGCCCTATGACTATGCTTTGATTTGTTTGTCTTTAATTTTCTGTATTTATGTAAATATGTACCTACAGTGACATGCACAGACCTCGAATTACTTTTCAGTCGATGAGCTTGGGTGTAAGTGGCTCTTTAATTGAAATACAGAACATTTCTACTAACCTCAAAAGTCCCCCTGGCCTCCATTATTGGATCCCTTTCTAGAGGCAACCAACGTTCTGATTCCTTGATCTTGAACTTTACGTAAGTAGAAACAGAGGAGTGTATACCCCCTAGTGTCTATCCTATGTCACTTACCATGCTTCTGAAGTCCGTCTGTTACTGCAGAAGTTCATTACTGCTGGGTTCTGTCTTGTTTATTTCTTACTGAATAGTATTCCAATGTATGAGCATACCATTATTCACTATGCTTCTGGGTTTTGGATCCAACATCTGGAACCAATTTTTTGACCCTCTCTCATAAATTAGAGACAGAAAATCAGGGCTCAATAAAATGGGAAAGAGACTATAATGTCAGTGTCATATCAAATGAATCTATGCCAGCAGTTAATAAGAAGCTTTCCTTCCTTTGCCCCTTGCAATCACCCCAACTATAGAAAACTTGCCAGAACACCAGTTTCACAAGGCAGAAGATCTAAGAGATCACAGGCAGTCCTGTAGACCCTCTGAGGAAAGACTATTATTTTTCTCTACTATAATAAAAACAACAAAAAACTCTTATTAATCCTCTAAGTGCAGCTTAAGTGGCATCTCTCCTTTCTAGTTTTTCCATAACCTCGAGGGAAGATGACTCAACCCCTTATTTGTGTTCTTACAACAACTCATATGGACTTTTGTTGCAGTTTTTACCATTTTGTACTTCTTGTTTCTTTGAAGACCTGACTCCACTTTCTAACAAAGTAAACTATAGAAACCAACCCCCATGTGTGCAAAAAAGGGCCATCTTTTCCCTTCCTAGTGATTATACACACTTGCTGTAGAAGAATGGACACATGGATGACTGCCCAGATGGACAGGTGGATGAATGGCTAGATGGTGAATGGGTGGATGGATGAGTGGATGAGTAGATGCATAGATGGATGGATGGATAGGTGGGTGGGTGGATGGATGGATGGATGGATGGATGGATGAAACAATATGTAAATATTGCCATACTGTTTACAAACTCAATGATCTGTCTGGTCTTCAGCAACCCCCAGCAGTATCAGGATACTCCTTTCTCTCACTATCTCACATTCTCATTGGTTCTGGGAATTTAAATTATTCTACTCACCAACAGGCAAATATCCAAATACCATCTACAGGTTTTATCTCCTAGCCAGAAGTAGCTTCCTGATACTGCAGTTCCTATGAGCTAGAGGTTGGACAGAGTTCAGTTAATCTGTAACCACATAGCCCAAGAGCCAATCTGGACACCATGGAAAGTTTCTGTGTCCAGGACAGGCCTGGCTCTAGATAGAGTGGCACTGCTTCTGCTGTCAGCAGGTGGCTGGTTAAATACAGCCTCACAGGGAACTAAAAGGTGATGTTGAGCCCATTAGAGAGTTTTGTAACACTGTGAATAGCATTTAGTACTCAGCTGTTTCTCACCCACCTCTCAGATGCTCCCAGCAGGAAACAAGTCTGTAGCTGTCATGTTTACAGTTAATTAATGTTTATTTATATTTTTTAAACAAGGCATTCACCTGTCACGCTTTAAAATAAATGTTCAGCTCTTCAATTAGAGGTTGTCAGAGTAGAGAAGAATCCTGTTTGTTATGGGTTGAATGCGTGTATATTTAAATGTGTATCAGGTAAGGACCTCTTTCCCTGTAATCTCTCTTCTCACAGAGACTAAGCTTTCTTTTCTCAGAGAACACATTCTTCCCAGGCTTTCGTTGTAAGATTGGTGTTCTGCTATACAGGCCATGACCTTGCTTCTAGAGGGCAGACAACATAGATTATAGTGTCTCCTTAGATGGGGTGGTGAGGATTAGCATGAAAATACTGCACACTGGACACTGTAGAACAAGGATTTTAAAGAGAAAGGACATTGTTACATTGTTTGTTCTCTTTGTAGTCCAGTATTGCCTCAAACCTTGCACGTTGCCAAGAAAGGTCTGGCTCCTCAGAGATCACTCGGACACTCTTAGAACAGTCTTCTAGACAAGATTGTCTTTCTTTACCAGGGTCTGGGGTCATGCCAATGGTTGATGCTGACAGTATAATCTATGGTGAGGGTCTTGGGCCATAATGTGTCAGTTTGACCTCTAAAAGGGGGCTGGAGACTGAGTAAGATCAGCCATGTGGGGTACTATTACTATACCTGAGCCCCAATAAAATCTCTGGACGTCAACGCTCAGACGAACTTCCCTGGTTGGCAATACTCTCCATGTTAGCACATATCACTGCTGAATTAAGCTCTGTTCATACAGCCCCACGGGGAGCAGATGCCTGGAAACCTACACTTGTCCCTCCTGGGTTCTGCCCTATGCACTCTTTACCTTTGCTGATTTTAATCCGTATCCCTTCACCATAATAAGCTATAATTATAAGCACAACGGCTATTCTGAGTTCTGTTTGTTCTAGGAAACCAGTGAACCAGAGGATAGTCTTGGGGTCAACGATACCCTCTCTCAGAGAGTATGTGATAAAGATAGATTGGGTTCCAGGGTGGAAAACAGGTCAGAACTGAATGCCAACTATGCCATATACTTCCTGATGACCTCAGGAAAATCACTTGACCCCTTAGTCTTTCTGAGATTGTAATAAGACTCTATACTAGATATTCACCTAATATTTCAATGGATATTCACTGAATGTGCCACTATTTTAATCACATAATATATGTTCAAACAGTGGTTAATGGGAGAGGTGATTGTTTGGCCCATCTGTGGCTTACCCACACTATTTTACATTCCTCAGTTAGGAAAGCACTCTAAGTCTGGACATATGCCCCCTCGATACTTTTGCAGAGGATATGTTCACAGTTTGTAGCTAATAAATTATTGTTCTTAGTTAACTTGGCTGCCATTGCTTCCTTACTTATCCTGAGCTTAGGCCTCTGGTTCCAAATACAGACCTTCATTAATTGATGATGAGATTACAACCTGTTAAGTCCATCATATATTGAAAATATCATACATTGAAAATATATTTAATACACCTAACCTAACAAACACAGCTTAGCCTCCCCTACCCTCATGTGCTCAGGACACCTACATTAGCGTGCAGTTAGGTGAAATCATCTAACACAAGGCCTATTTTAAAATAAAGTGCTGAATATCTCATGTAACTTATTGAGCACTATACTGAAACTGAACAACAGAATGGCTGGATGGGTACCGAATTGTGGCACTGGTAGAGGTTGCTCATCCCCCTGATTGTGTGGCTGGCTGGGAGCTGTGGCTTGCTGCTGCTGCCCAGCAGCACAAGAGAGGATCAAACCACATGTCTCTTGCCTGGGAAAAGACCAAATGTCAAAATATGAAGTATGGTTCCTACTGAATGTGAATCAGCTTCACTCAATAGTAAAGTTAAAAAAAAAAATCCTAAGTGGGAACCATCAGTAACTCGGGGAGTGGACTATCTGTCATCTGTTTTCCCTCAATTGTACAGTTGCTAAACCCTACACATAAAAGTACCTGGGACGGTGCCAGAATCATCTTTGGAACGGAGTAAGTACTACTTGAACACGAATATGAACATTGAGAGCATTTCTTCCAATCACTACTTATTAGATAGATACATATTCTTTGTTGACCAATAACTTAAAAACCAGAAAAATAAAGATATAGAAACTGGGATAAAATACAATTTTTGTACACCTCCTACCAATGGGTGTTGAACCAATGTTTTCCACTATTGTGGATTAAACTGTGTCTCCCCCCTCCAAAAAATAAAAAGCATGTTGAAGCTCTAATTCTCAGTTCCTGTGAATGGGACCTTATGTAGAGACAGGTCTTTGAAGAGGAAATCAAGTTCAGATGAGGTCCTACTCAACTCATTGTGGTGGGCCCTAACAAAGTCACCCGAATCTAGTGACTGCTGTCCTTACAAGAAGAGGGAAGTCTGTACACAGACACACAGACACACACAGAGGATGGCAGAGGGTTGAGACCGGCTACCACAAGCCAAGGGATACTCGGGACTCCCAGCAATCAGCTGAAGCCAGGAATAGGCAATGGAGGGTTTTTCCTAGAGCCTTTGGAGATATCATGGCTGGCTGATGTCCTGATCTTAGAAGTCTAGCTTCCAGAAAAGTGAGAGAATGTGTTTCTGTTCTGCTTCAACGTACTCAGTCTGTGGTGCTTTATTATGGCAGCCCTAGGAAATGAATGCATCCCCCATTAAAGCCTGTCACACATAGGTCTTTGGCTTGTATCCGGGCTTCTTTCCTTGACAGAAAGTAAGCTGCCTCGTGAAAGATGGAAGGAACCAGCCAAGAGTGCGGAGGCAGAAGGGAGTGGCTCACCCGGGGACTTCGGCCAATACTGCTCAGGTAGTACAGGAGCCCTTTGGCGTGGTAGATCGTTGGCTGGAGATGAGCACTGGGAGAGAGCCATTGTCTGTTCAAATCCTCCCCTTTCAGTGAGCATCTGTGGCTGCGGGAACAAACAAGGAGCAAATAAGTACTTGTCGAGAAGAAAATAACTTGAGAAAATAGAGCACAACAAGACAAACAAACTAATGAATCCCACGTCCCTCTGACTTCTGCCCAATTGGCATCAACCACAGATGTCCAGAAAGCTGCAGATCTGTCATTCAAGTTCCCAAAGTGCTGGGATTATTCCCAGGCCCAAAAAGAAATGGAAGCCATTTTGACTTGCTATTGGGTTATCGCCATTTCAGGTCAAAGTTTGGGAAATGATAGTTCCCCATTATATGCATCTACAGAGAATGAATTCGATAAATTTTTCTGGGCTTTGGGACCTTCAATTCTACAAATAATTAAGTTGAGCTCAAACTGTCATGCCGGGTGTGTTATATACACTATTTCCAGCTGGCCCAATAACTCTGCCAGGTGGAGAGTATTGCATCCCAGTGAAGAGACTGAAGCTTAAAAATCATTACATAAATGGCCTGAGATCACATAACTAAGAGCTAGTCTTCACATCCAGGGCTGTTTGCCTCTGAGAAAGCATATGGTTCTTTCTCCCATCCTATCCACACAGGTGACACAGAACACTTGACATTTACCCAGAGAACCCGAGTATCTTTTGCGAAGACATCATTATGGCATAGTGGCATGACAAATGAGCAGAGAGTCGTCCATCTCCTCATTTAGGAAACAGAGATGTTCACACTGAAAAGCATCAAGTTACTTTCCAAAGTTGACGCAGCTGGTTATGATAGTGTGACCTGCGATTCAGGCAGAAGCCAAGACGCTGGGCTGTCAGGTCAGGTCATCCAAAAAAAAGAGATGCTCAGAGATGACCAAGTGCAGCCAGCCCAAGCTCAGGGGAGGCCCCCAGCAGGCCTGCTACGATGCTATTTACTCAGGAGAGCTAACAGGAGAGAGGCCACGAATGGAGGGGAAGTAGCCCAGCATCCCCCTCCTGCTTCCCCGTGCCCAGGCCACATCTCCTGCCACCCTTGTCCTTCTGCTCATCAGTTCCCTCAAACAGGTCACAGATCCCTCAGAGCAACCCTGTCCGCTGTCCCTTTACCAAGCCACTCCATTCTGCTCCAGTTAGTTACAAGAGCTGCCAGAGGTCCCCTTAATCAGAGTTTCTCATAAACCACTCTGGGTGGGGTTTTACTGTTATTTAGTTATTTTCACCTCTCTTTCCTTGGACTGTGAGCCTCCTGGGGGCCGGAACAGTGCTTTGTTACCATCAGAACCCTAATACAGTAACTGTCAAAATTGGTATTCAATAAATAATTTGGAAGGAATAAATGCACTAGCATTTAAATATAGAACCAGATACATTTTCTCTGTGTGTGTGTGTTTTTTTTTAATCACTATTTTCAATAAATCTTGGAGGTGGAAGGAAAAAGGTTCAGCCTCCTTCTTTCACCACTTTCTCATCTTCGTGTTTCTGAAATTATCTTTAAATATTAGTTTCTTGGTGCTTGTCAGCCTCCTCTTACAGATCGCTAGAAACTAAAAATATTTAGATTAATCATTTATCCCGATCTCACCATTAAAATATTTTGACTTGAGAAACAGTAGGTTTTTTTCACCTTCTTCTGTGACTTTTTTTGTCCTTTTCTTGCTATTTTTTTTCTCCCTTCCTCTTTTTAATAGCAATGACATCTAGAAATCGGGTTTATCTGTTCTGCCTGGTGACAAGGGATGGAGGTAAAACATAAAGGACGTCTTGAACAGTGATAGCAACAGAAAGAAGCAGGCGTCCCAGACTTGCTCCTAAGCGTATTTGCTGTTTAAACGAATTTCTTTTCTCAAATCAAGGTATTCGCAGGTGCAACATCCCTGAGCCCCGGGACACAAACCGCTCTGTGATTCTCCTTGCCTTGACTGGTTTCTCATCAGCACTGGGGATTTGTTTTTTTTCTTGGTAACATCAAAAGTGATGAAATCAGTAAGACCCCTTAAAAGCACTTCCATTCGTATAAATGAAAATGCAGGCAATGTATGTGTCCAGTAGCCATCAATTCCATGTCAATTCTCTCTTTCCATGTGCTCCGTGGAGAACAAGTGTGGGGACAATGTCTACATGAGAAAAAGCTCATAGCAAAAGTAGAAAAAAGTGAAGGTTGTGCTGCAGTCAGAATAAGCCCTGGGTTGGGGTTGAGAAGACCCACTCCCAACTCTCAGTCCTATTGCTGGATATGGGATTTGGGATTCTCTTTGAGAGTCAATATTCCCATAGGCAAAAAATAGAGAGATATATGTAACCCGCTTCCCTGAATTATGTTAAAGATCAAATGAAATGATATCTCCGTGGGGAAATATCTATAGAACTCTATCTCTACCCGTGTCTCTCTCTAGGTCACGTCCATACCTATATTCATGTGCACATCCCCATCTCTATCTGAATTGACATTGTCATCCCCATCTAGAAGGCTCAGGGATGCACAGCAACATGTGGACCATGTTCATTGGCTCCTCACCTCATCCTAATTTTTTTTTCATTATGAAGAATAATGAAGGAGCTCTATGCAGGTTGATTGGAAGGGATCATCTTGGCTAGGAACCCCAAACAAGAGGCTGTGGTCCAATGGCCAGTTCACTTGAGCAGACTTAAAAGTGGAAGCTGTGAGACTAAAAAGAAAAGAATTCATCTAAGGAAAAAAAAAAAACTCTGAGGGAATAACAACGTAAATTTTTAATTGAGCTTCAGGCTGTTAAACAGTGCAGAGGGGGCTGGTGGATGGCGCCTGAGATTATCTAATTATGTGGATTTGGAGAAATGACCCATGTGAGACAGAGGAAAGCCATCAGTTTTGGGTAAATTTTGTTTCGCAGCATTGGAGACAGTGATGCATTCATTCCTTCTGTACCCATAGTTTGTGTGGATTCGGAAGCCCCTATGTTGGTATTTGTACTCAGGGCTCTCTGTGTGGCTATGATTTGGAGAGTATATCTGGGTCCGCCTGTTGCTACAGCAGTCCCTGTATCTATGCAAGTGCAGATTATCACAATGTGTGCTACACGCAACTTGAGTGCTTTTCCTTTTAAAGCGAACCCATTTGCTTCCAATCTCCAAATCCATTTGGCATTTTGTGTTAATAATATCAGAGATTCGTGCAGTCGGAGAAACTACCGCTGTTCTTCCCAGAGATTTGTTTTAAGCATTTGAAGATGAAACGTACCCAGTCTTATTATCTACTGTGGCGTCTCTGAAATGACAGCTGCTCCCACTATGTGGAGAGAATTAGCGGATGGGCAGTTATGAATGGCTGGCAATAAATTCAGTGCCTCTAATTTCTGAAAAGGGGTCATCCCTCAAAGAGAGTTTAAAGTCCTGCTTTGCTTGTAAGAATAAGAGTGAGCACTGCTACTTTTTCTTCTCCATTGAAAACTGTAAACTTACAGAGGAAAAAGAAAAAAAAAAACACTTCTTTCTGGTTTTAATAGGTGAAGCTAATTGATCCAACTGGTCCTCATGTTTCTAAAGCTTTAGTTTAACTATAGTCTAGTTTCAGACAATGCTCCTATGCACTGAACATGCTAGAGCTTGGGTAAACAACCAACTGGTTTCTCCAGGAATGTTGCAGTTTTAGCCCTGAAAATCCTACCTCCTAGGGAACCCCTCAGTTCCCAGTAAACTGGAGAAATTAGTCCCCTCAAAGCTAGATCTCAAATTCTAAGAGGTGTTTCCAAGGTAGGTTGTGGGCCAAAATTTGCCCTGTTTCACACTGACTTTGAACGTTTTAGGTGGGATGTGTACCTTCCCACCAGCCTGCCTGTTTCTACCACTGACTGCTTTTACATACATTTCTGCCCCTGCTCTTCTCAGGCATTAGCATCCTGTGTCCAGGAAGTCTTAAACCTGTGGTGTTTGGCAGGCCATACTTCTTCCTATGGGGGAAAAAAAGATACAAGAAAGGCCTCCAATCTCCTGAAAATATGGTCAAACACAAGCATCTCAGCTGAAGTTATTGAACAGGGAATCAGGGTGCCTGGGTGGCTCAGTGGGTTAAAGTCTCTGCCTTCCGCTCAGGTCATGGTCTCAGGGTCCTGGGATAGAGCCCTGCATCAGGCTCTCTGCTCAGCGGGGAGCCTGCTTCCTCCTCTCTCCCTGACTGCCTCTCTGACTACTTGTGATCTCTGTCAAATAAATAAATAAAAATCTTTTAAAAATAAATAAAATAAACAGGGAATCAGTGGCAGCAGTCCTAAGAGGTCACTGAACAGGAGCATGGTACCCCGGATAAAGAATGGTCTCAAAAGTCAAACAACCAAAAGGCAAACGATGTCTCTAGAATTCATTCTTTTAACATTAATTGCATATTTTCATATCTGCTAAGAATAGGGATCACCCTGGCCAGAGACGGGGAAACAAGTAATATAGCTAAGGGTCTTGACAAGCAGACCCTGAACGACTAGGACCCCTAATACAAAGAAAGGACCACAAGTCAGAGAGAGAAAGAGGAAAAGCAATTCACTTCCTAAAAGAGAAATCTATCAAGCTTCGGTCAGACATAAAATGATTCAAAAATCCCCCAACCATTCGTGACTGATAAATGGAGAGACAGGGCCCATGAGACTGAATGAATGATGCCCGGCTTGATCATCTCCATGGCCCCCGGCAGAGCCAGCTCCAAAGTCTGAAGAGAAGCCGTGTGTTTGAGATTTAGCGAACATCTTCACCATTCACTGCACATCCTAGTAACGGGAGGCAGCATGGGTGCAAGAGGAGAATATTTATAAAGGTAAAGAGATGCATGGAAGCTTCAGGAATAAGGCAGAACAGCATGGGGCACTATCCGCCAGACATGGCACCCAGAGCTTTCTAAATAAACGCTGCTTGGCTAGCGAAAAAGGAAAAACCAACGGCAGCTTCATCTGAAGAACATGGTTGCTGTGAAGCTGTAGACGATCAGAGTTGCCAAGGACATGGTAGCATAGGTTCTTTTGTGTGTGTGTTTTTTTTTTGTCTTTTTTCAAGCAAAATGCTCAGAGTCAACAATCCGGAGAGCAGGGAAACAGAAGAGACTAAACCCAGGTGTGACTCAACACCTCCGAAACCCAGCGGTGCGTCACTAAAGGTCTGACTGTCCCAAAGTCAAGGCACAGGAAAACTTGAAAAGAAGTCTCTAAAAGATGGGTCAGATGAACTGACCTGGGTTCAAATGTCAACTTCTTCATGAAGCAAGTTACACACAGTCAACCCTTGAACCTACATCAGTCCGAATCCAAACCAGTTGGGTCTTTATGTCCTTGTTTCTCCAAGTATGGTCACCAACCTGGCAGCTTGTTAGAGAGGCAGAAATTTGGGTCCCACCCAGAATGTGCATTTTAACAAGACCCCCCCAGGGAATCTGTACGCATACTTAGTGTGAGAAGCAGTGTTTTCTACTATACCTTGAGGAAAGAATGAAAATGAACACTTACAAGGAACTCAGGTACATTACAAAGGACTACAATGCCTACAATTTCAGGTACCTGGAACACATGCTGCATCTCATCAGGAGTAGCACCAGCCCCAAAAGTCTGGATATGTCTCCCCTCACCACTCTATTTTCCCCAGTGTTGTATTACTCTCGCATGATTTCATCTGAAAACTAATACAGAATTAAAATGAAAATGTGTTTTCTCTAGCTCATTTTGACAAGTCTGGCTTCATAATACCATTCAAACACCCAATGGAACAATTTAAAAGATAACAAGGCAAGGGTATGGGGCGCCTGAGTGGCTCAGTGGGTTAAGCCTCTGTCTTCAGCTCAGGTCATGATCTCAGGGTCCTGGGATGGAGTCCCGCATTGGGCTCTCTGCTCGGCAGGGAGCCTGCTTCCCCCTCTCTCTCTCTCTCTGCCTGCTGCTCTGCCTACTTGTGATCTCGGCCTGTCAAATAAATAAATAAAAATCTTAAAAAAACAAACCAACCCCCCCCCCAAAAAAAAGGTAAGGACAAGTTTAGCTGAAATCAGACCAGGTTAGGGGCACCTGTGTGGCTCAGTTGGTTAAGCTTCCAACTCTTGATTTCAGCTTAGGTCCTAGTCTCTGCACAAAGCACAGTCTGCTTGAGATTCTCTCTCCCTCCTTCTGCCCTTCCTCCCACTTACTGTACATGCAAGCATGCTCTCTAAATACACAGATAGATATATAGATAGATACTCTTTTTTAAAATTTAAAAAAAAATGAAATCAGCGGCACCTGGGTAGCTCAGTGAGTTAAGCCTCTGCCTTCAGCTCAGATGATTCCAGGGTCCTGAATCGAGCCCCGCATTGGGCTCTCTGCTCAGCGGGGAGCCTGCCTCCCCCCACCCCCGCGCCTGCTTCTCTGCCTGCTTGTGATCTCTGTCTGTCAAATAAATAAATAAAATCTTTAAAGAGAAAATGAAATCAGACCAAATTAAGGAGTGGGCCGGACTGGCAAACAGAGTGAGCCCCATAATATTACTTGTCTACATCAAGAATAGAAAACCAGTTAATTCACATATCTACACAGCATTTAATCCCATATACAAGTGATTCCATAAAAATAGGTATCACTCCCACTGAAACAGTTAATACCAAGGTTGAGGTTTCTAAAGCTATGTCTTGATACCAACAAGTATCTGGGAAGGATTTGCGAAACATGCACATCAACAGTAAACCATAGCCTCTGCCAACAGTTCTGAGACCAGCAGGCCAACAATCATGGAATTCACCTATTGCAACTGGCTGGCCTTTTGGACCACATCACATTACGTAACAGATGTGAGTAAGAAGGATTTCTTTAATTTCTGAGATTTAAAATCCATTAATAATCTTTGCCAAAAGCTGTCAGAGTGGGAAATTATGAAAGAAAAAATTTAAAAAACCAAGGACTAATGATTATCTCCCTCATGTTAAAAAAGAAAAAAAATCCTTTGAAAAAAGAAATTTAATACTCATTTCATAACAAAGACAATCAAGAAAATAAGGATTGGGGCACCTGAGTGACTCAGTCGTTAAGCATCTGCCTTTGGCTCAGGTCATGATCCCAGGGTCCTGGGATCGAGCCCCGCATTGGGCTCCCTGCTCAGCGGGAAGCCTGCTTCTCCCTCTCCCACTTCCCCTGCTTGTGTTTCCTCTCTCGCTGTGTTTCTCTATCAAATAGATAATAAAATTTTTAAAAAAAAAAAAAACTAAAAAATAAAAAAAGTACAGAAGGATTGATGGACACTGCCTATTTGACAAGTTAGGATAAGGTATAAAGTTATATTCAAAAGAGAAAAGTATTGTATTAAAACATATTCATTAATTCATCAAATATTTATTATCACAACATCTACATGTCAGATACTACTCTTCTCCTGCAGAATAAGGCAGTGCACACCACCCTACTAGGAATGTAGTCTGGGGGTTATCATCGAGGGGCAGCACAAGGCAGACATCGGGTACATCTTGTTCTGTTAATGTCAGCCCCAACTCAGCATGCTGATCAGCATGTGGTAGGGAACTCATCATCATCATCTAAAGAATAAATGAAACCCAACTCTCCATTTTACTGCTGTCAGAATCTTTCTTCTCTGGGCAGCCAATATCTAAATTAAAACTGTGACTTTTTTTTTTCACTGTCAATTCAACAGATTTAATTATGGGATATTGATTTTTCCTATCATCTCTGTCTTGGCAGGGGCCTCTGTACTGCTGCTGTCTGCTTTGGATTAAAAGTCACTGTACTTTCCTCGTTCGGGAGAAAACTTTGATGAAAAAATTCCATGTAAAGCTCAAAACCATTACCACTGAGAAAAAAATTTTTTTTAAATAAAATGGCTGTGGGAGTTATATTCTCTTTTCCTAAATGCAAGAGTTGATGAAGAAGTTTATAACTGAGACCTCCCAAGGAAGCTCAGAAATTAGGATTCTTTAGTGGGCCAGGAGATTAAATAACACCCCATGTTTCTCTCCCTGCATGGAAAGAATTCACAGCTCTTTACTTCTTCTCTTTTTCTACACCTCTGAGACTTATTTCATTTTAAGGCCATTTTTCCTTATGGACCAGAAAGCAGACCATGCTTTCTGATGAGTTCATCAAGCCCAAAGTTATCTCCAGGGAATAACAACTCCTCCCTTCCCTGCTAACTAGGAGAGGTAGCCAGAAAGGTGATTCTCTGTTTTCTCCAGAGGATGTCAGTGTGTTTAACTCTGGTGTATAATAAAATCCAGATGAGTCTCTTGAGACAAGGAAAACAGATGTAAAAAAATTATTTCTGCTGATTGGTCTTTATGGGTTCCTAGACCTAATTCTGACCTGGAGGGATAGGAGTGTTTCCTCCAGACAAAACATCAAGCAATTCTCAGAAGACCATCAGGTATCTGAGAGTTCACCTCAATTCTGACACTACCTAGAGATAGCATCAGATGCCACAGTCCTACAGGATGTCCCCCACTCCCATGCACCAGGCTTACCTGTGCTTCTGACCCACCAGCTACAGACTGGAGGTTCCAATGACTTCCTCCTTAGGCTTGATTAATTTGCTACAGGGGCTCAAAGAACTCAGAGAAACACTTGTGTTTACCAGTTTATTAAGGATATGATAAAGGATACAAATAAAACCCAGATGGAGAGATGCAGAGGGTAAGGTATGGAGAAAGGACATGGGGTTTCCTAGCTCTCTCCAAGGCACCGCCTTCTCTAGTCTCCACGGGCTCACCAACCTGGAGGCTCAGCTAACAGTTCTGAGACCAGCTGGCCAACAATCCCTGGAAGTCTCTAAGGAAGCTTCACTGCAGGGTCGTAATTGACTAAATCTTTGGCCATCACATGATTCAACCTCCAGCCCCTGTTCCCTCCACTGAGGTCTGGGGATAAGACTCAAAGTTACAATCCTCTAATCACATGATTGGTTCTCCTGGCAACCAGTCTCTGCCACTGAGTGGGGTCCAAAAGTCATGTCCATTAACATAACAAGATATAGCCCATATCACAGGAAATTCTCAGGGCTGTGGGAGCCAGAAACTCTGGACAAAAACCAAATATTTTGATCAACTGAATGATCAAATATGTATTTCTTATAAACCAGGACTTCTTATAAATCAGTTTCAGTAGCTAGGAAACATTAACTCTATCTCCTAAAAGCAATAGGATCACCGAAACCATCCTGGGTTAAAAGAAATGGGAGAGAACTATCTGGGAACTCTGGAGTTCCTTTTCCTTGAAGTCCTGGCAAGAGAAAGTGGAGAAAGGAATGATAACACTTAACAGTGCTGAAGAGAAAGTCAGAAAACAAATTTTATTTTAGTCTTGGCTTTGACACTTGTTACCATGCGATCTTAGGCAAGTTTCTTAATTTTGCTTGGCTCAGTCATGTTAAAGGAAAAAAAAAAAAAAGATTAGGACACATGATCTCTATCCAAGGTGATTTTCTCCTTTAAAAACCCATAATTCTAGAAAAAAACTTTCAAAAGAAAAGAGAAAGAGGGAGATACACAAGGGGGGAGTAGAGAAGGGAGGTGGGCTATACAGTTTTATTTTTTGAAACACAGATTCATAAGAAGAGAAAATGTCCAAGATTTATCACCTCATACCTGAATTGCAGCCATGGCCTCCCCACTGGCTTTCTCCTCTCCTATCTCTCATCATGTTTCTCTCCCAATTTGACATAATTCCAAAATGATATCCAAATTCTTTCAATGGCTTCCCATTACCTAAAAGAGGATGTGTAAGCCACTTTGGCTGGCATTCAAGATCTACAAACTGGTCTCAGCTCACTCATCCAACTTAACCTCTTATTACTGCCCAACGAAAACCCAGGATGACAGGCAAGCCAGATTTCCTCATTGTTCCCACAACAGTTTGTCCTCGCCAACCCATTAAATCCTCTCAACTGCTCACGGAACCATGTCTGAAATCTGATTATTTTTTTCTCTTTCTTTTTCTTAGTCTAACCCTCTTTCAGAGAACTTCCCAAGCCCTGCCTCTTCCATGAGTCTTAATTTGACTACTTCAACCATAGCACTTACTCTAACCTCTGAAATCCCTTAGGAAGACAAAATGGTGAAAAGTTTATGGGTCTAGTCCCCAAAGTCAGACTGTTCATTTAAGTCCGGTTCTTACCACTTACTATGTAAAGTTGGCCAAATAACTTACTTCACTAAATATAAGATTCCTCAACGTCAGATAAGAAATGACCCTGACTCTCAATCTTTACCTGAGGATAAAATGAGTAGGTAACTCACAGGCTTTTATTTCCTTTTATCCTCAGAATTAAGTCATGTGACACATGGAAGACACAGCACAAAATGGTTAGTACACAGTTCATGATGAATAAATATTTGGATTTTTTAAAAATTTTATTTATTTATTTGACAGAGAGCGATCACAAGTAGGCGGAGAGGCAGGCAGAGAGAGAGGAAGGGAAGCAGGCTCCCCGCCGAACAGAGAGCCCAATGCGGGGCTTGATCCGAGGATGCTGAGATCATGACCTGAGCTGAAGGCAGAGGCTTAACCCACTGAGCCACCCAGGTGCCCCAAATATTTGGATTTTTAAGAGTAATTCTTCATAGCATTCATATTTGCATCACCATCAAATACTGTCCTTTCTTACTGTCCATCAAATACTGAGCTTTCACTTAAGTCAACTACGTATTTACATTATAAATCACTGGAGGAAAAACTAATCTGTATGTTTATTGAATGTGCTGCAATGCTTAACATCAAGCCCTACATTTAATGACCCTCTATAGCTACTTGTTATATAAAAGCTTAGAGACAAATTAGACCATCAATATAAGACTTTTTTTTCTCTTTTGAGAATTTCAGTATAGCCTACAAGGAAAATTAAAATAAGAGAGGACAAAAAAGCTGTATTTATCACTTCATCCTCAAAAAGCTTCCATTTCATACCTGAAGAGACAGTGCAGGCATACATAACTATCCTTCGTCACATATTACCAGCAAGAACATGATTCCTGGTCTTTCACCAAATTGAACACAGGTGGCTTAGAAGTCTGGAAATTTCTTTACCCAAAACACAATCTTTTAATATCTTCTTTTTCCTCATTTGCTATCTTCATTCTCTGTGGACATACTCCATACCATTTTCTTTTCTTTTGCTTTTTTAAAGATTTATTTATTTATTTGCCAGAAAGAGAGTGTGGGAGAGGAAGAGAGCAAAAGTCAACTATTTCTGTTTTTGATCATGCCAACCCCCCTTCCTCATCATCTAGTCTGCATACAATTGCCTGAGACCCTTGTGATTTCTCTGCTCAAAACCCTCCAGTGGCTTCCAAACTCATTCTGAAGGGCACCTGCCCAGAAGGCTTACTCTCCTCTTTCACTGTGTTTTCCCCTCCTGGGGCTCAGGGTCTCCCTTCACTCAACCCACACTAGCTTCTCTGTGCTTTGGGCACATTTCACCTTCAGGCCATTTGCATTTACTGTTCCATCTACCTGAGAATCTCTTTTCCCAGATATGCATGGCTTTTTCTCCCAGATTTGTGCACAAATATCATGCTATCAGAGATCATCTTTCTCCCCCTGCCCCCACAACGCCACTCCACCCAACCCTGTCTCATTTACTTCATTTTCATCACTGCATTTACCACTCTCTGCCATTCTAGTCTGTAGCCCCCTCTAGTTGACTTTGTGTTCAATCTTCCCACTAGAAGATAGGTTCTATGATGTCATGGAACTTACAACTACTGTATCCTCAGCACTAAGAACAATTGCTAGAACATGGCAGGCACATAATTGATAGATAGTGAATGAATAAAAGAATGAGTGAATGAATGAATCAATGAAAAAAAGGAATGAATTCTCCTATCTCTAGTTCCTGGGAAGCATATGTGTATGGTCAGAGCATGTTTAACTTTCAGAAAGGGTATGACTGAGTATGAATATAGTATGAATGGCTCCTCCCTGATGTGGTCAGATCCCTATCTTTTTTTTTTTTTTTTAAGATTTTATTTATTTACTTGACAGACAGAGATCACAAGTAGGCAGAGAGGCAGGCAGAGAGAGAGACAGATGGAGAAGCAGGCTCCCCGCTGAACAGAGAGCCCGATGCGGGGCTCGATCCCAGGACCCTGAGACCATGACCTGAGCCGAAGGCAGAGGCTTAACCACTGAGCCACCCAGGTGCCCCAGATCCCTATCTTTTTACTGATGAAGAAGTAAGCTCAATCCTTTCCAATGGCCTAGCTCCCTCAGAAATACTGAGTGCTTTAGCTTATCTCCACTAAGACCCAGAATAAAATCAGACAGATTTATCATTAGTAGATTGGTTCCATTATTTTATTCAGGGAATCATCT
>ML110670.1:0-21069 GCA_003697995.1 Taxidea taxus jeffersonii | reverse complement strand
AAAAAATTAGGTAATGAAATGTACACATTTATTCATTCAATGCCAATCCCTTTATCCTAAAGCCAGAAGCAATCCTTTAGACACCATTGCCCCCTTCCTTCCCCAAGATATATATTGGGTATCCACAATTACAGGAAGGTGTTGTTTTCTCCTTTCACTCTGTCATCTGTTCTAAATTTACATTTCACTGGTCTCTGACAAGGATAGTGCAGCAGATGGCAAATGAAATCTAATTAGTGGTATCTTACAAGTTGTGTCAAGACTCTTCAATAAGGTTGTTTTGTTGAGAAGCCACTGCATGAGTGTTAGCTCTGTCCCCTGATTGTAAGGAAAAGGAATCAGAAGCACTGGTCTTTATTTTACCTAGTTCAGAGCTTGCCAAGTGGAAAGAGCCTTTTTCCCAGGAGCATTTGTCAAAAACAATCAGAGGCAATTGTTGAACATCATAGATACCTGAGGCAATGGAGAGCAGTTGGCAACAATGAACTAACCATGAAAAATGAAACTAAAAGTTGGGAAAGAAAAGTTTGTAGGAGGATTTTGAAAAGCTCTCACCTATTCCTGGGAGTATAAATGCACTGGATTACGTGCACACCTAGACCTATGTGCATGCCCATGCTCAAGAAGGACCTGAGAAGGCCCTGGGCTCTCACCTGTGATTAAACTTGAAGCTCTGCACAAGCAGGACATAAAGACTAAGGCAAAATTATAAACTGCCTGACTGAATGTTGTAAAGCATGCCCCCTATAGGCTCGTATGCTCTCCAGCAGAGGCAATGGGACTCATCAGTTCCAGGCAACCAAGAAAATCTCTATCTAATAATTAAATTGATCATGAAGCTAGCCAAGCAGAAACTTCAGTGGCTACACATGAGAAGCAACACAGACTTTATAGACTTGGTTCAACAAATTTACTAAACAAACAGCAAACTGGTAGAAGGGAAGGACCTAATTTATAGAATTGTTAACACTATGCAATTTAAAATGTCTACTTTCCAGCCAAAAAGTTACTTAGACATACCAAAAAAAAAAAAAAAAAAAACCAAACCCATACCTAGGAAATAAAGCAGCAAACAGAAACTCCCTGTGTAAGCTCAGATATCGAACTTACTGACAAAGATTTAAATCTGCTACTATAAATATGTTCAAGGAACAAAAGAAAAGAAGGTCTGAAATACTAAAGGAGATATGAAAACCATGTTTCCATGCATAGATATTATTAATAATGGGATAAAAATTACACAAAAGAACCACATAGAAATTCTGGAGTTGAAAAGTACAGTAACGAAATGACAAATTCACTAGAGGTGTTCAGCTGAAGATGTGAGCAGACAAAAGAAATAGCCAATGAACGTGAAGATAATTCAGTTGGGATTATCCAGTCTCAGGAACAGAAAGGAAAAAAAAAAAAGCCATGAACAGTCACAGTCTCAGATATCATTAAGGACACCACCAAGAATACCAACATGCACCTAACAGGAATCACAGAAAGAGATGAAAGAGAGGGACAAAGAAACAGAAAGAATAGTTGAAGAAATAATGACCCAAAACTTCCTGTATCTGATGGAAAGCATTAATCTACATGTCTAAGAAAGTCATCAAACCCCAGGACAGATAACTCAGGGTAATTAGACACATCATAATCAAAATGTTAAAAGACCAAAAAAAAAAAAAAAAGAAGAAGAAGAAGAAAGAAAGCAAAAAGAAAACACCAATAGATGGATGGCTGGGTAGCTCAGCCAGTTAAGCATCTGCCCTTGGCTCAGGTCATGATCCCAGAGTCCTTGGACAGAGCCCTGCATTGAGCTCCCTGCTTGGTGGGGAGCCTATTTCTCCCTCTCCCTCTGCCTGCCATTCCCCCTATTTATGCTCTCCCTCTCTAACCATCAAATAAATAAATAAAATCTTAAAAAGAAAAAAGAAAATCTCAATAGAGAAGTATAATCTTGTATAATCTTATACAAGAGATCAACAGTAAGATTAAAAACTAATTTCTCATTAGAAACATTGGAGGCCTAATGATATGTTGACTAACTGAACGTAATAATAAAAACTTTTAAAAAAAAGAGAAAAAAGAAAGAAAGAAAGAAACATTGGAGGCCAGGTCATAAAATAACATATTGGAAGTATTGAAAGAATAAGACTACCAACCGAGAATCATGTCTAGGAAAACAATCCTTTAAAAAATGAAGGAGACTGAGGAAGACACAAAGAAATG
This sequence comes from Taxidea taxus jeffersonii, assembly GCA_003697995.1. Lineage (NCBI taxonomy): Eukaryota > Metazoa > Chordata > Mammalia > Carnivora > Mustelidae > Taxidea > Taxidea taxus. The sequence goes on along the minus strand of ML110670.1, from coordinate 18,852 downwards.
GAAAAATGTCCCATGCTCATGGATTGGAAGAATAAATATTGTGAAAATGTCTATGCTACCTAAAGCTATCTACACATTTAATGCAATGCCTATCAAAATTCCGTCCAATTTTTTCAAAGAAATGGAACAAATAATCCTAAAATTTATATGGAACCAGAAAAGACCTCGAATAGCCAAAGGAATATTGAAAAAGAAAACCAAAGTTGGTGGCATCACAATTCCAGACTTCAAGCTCTACTACAAAGCTGTCATCATTAAGACAGTATGGTACTGGCACAAAAACAGACACATAGATCAATGGAACAGAATAGAGAGCCCAGAAATAGACCCTCAACTCTATGGTCAACTAATCTTCGACAAAGCAGGAAAGAACATCCAATGGAAAAAAGATAGCCTCTTCAACAAATGGTGTTGGGAAAATTGGACAGCCACATGCAGAAAAATGAAATTGGACCATTTCCTTACACCACACACGAAAATAGACTCAAAATGGATGAAGGACCTCAATGTGAGAAAGGAATCCATCAAAATCCTTGAGGAGAACACAGGCAGCAACCTCTTCGACCTCAGCCACAGCAACTTCTTCCTAGGAACAATGCCAAAGGCAAGGGAAGCAAGGGAAAAAATGAACTATTGGGACTTCATCAAGATCAAAAGCTTTTGCACAGCAAAGGAAACAGTCAACAAAACCAAAAGACAACTGACAGAGTGGGAAAAGATATTTGCAAATGACATATCAGATAAAGGGCTAGTATCTAAAATCTACAAAGAGCTTAGCAAACTCAACACCCAAAGAACAAATAATCCAATCAAGAAATGGGCAGAGGACATGAACAGACATTTCTGCAAAGAAGACATCCAGATGGCCAACAGACACATGAAAAAGTGCTCCACATCACTGGGCATCAGGGAAATACAAATCAAAACCACAATGAGATACCACCTCACACCAGTCAGAATGGCTAAAATGAACAAGTCAGGAAATGACAGATGCTGGCGAGGATGTGGAGAAAGGGGAACCCTCCTACACTGTTGGTGGGAATGCAAGCTGGTGCAACCACTCTGGAAAACAGCATGGAGGTTCCTTAAAAAATTGAAAATAGAGCTACCTTATGACCCAGCAATTGCACTACTGGGTATTTATCCTAAAGATACAAACGTAGTGATCCAAAGGGGCACGTGTACCCGAATGTTTATAGCAGCAATGTCCACAATAGCCAAGTTATGGAAAGAACCTAGATGTCCATCAACAGATGAATGGCTAAAGAAGAGGTGGTATATATATACGATGGAATACTATGCAGCCATCAAAAGAAATGAAATCTTACCATTTGCGACGACATGGATGGAACTAGAGCGTATTATGCTTAGCGAAATAAGTCAACTGGAGAAAGACAACTACCACATGATCTCCCTGATATGAAGAAGTGGAGATGCAACGGGGGTGGGAGTTAAGGTGGTAGGAAAAGTAAAAATGAAAGAAGATGGGATCGGGAGGGAGAAAAACCAAAAGAGACTCTTAATGTCATAAAACAAACTGAGGGGGGTGGGGGGAAGAGGGGTTGGGTGAGGGTGGTGGGGTTACATCATATGTTTAAATAAAGCTTAAATAAAGTAAAAAAAAAAAAATGAAGGAGAAGCCTGATGATTCACAGATCTGTACCCCTGGGACAAATAATACATTATATGTTAATAAAAATAATTTTTAAAAATGAAGGAGAAATTAAGAAGATTCCAGATAAACAAAAATGGAGAGTTCATTACTAACTGCTCGGACTTACAAAAAATTCTAAAGGAAGACTTTCAGGCTGAAATGAAAGCAGATTAGACAATAATGAGAATACTCATGAAAAAAAATAAAGGCACTGACAAAGGTAACTACATAGATAAATATAAAAGACAGTATAAACATTTTTATTGTAACTTTTTCCACACCTGATTTAAAAATCAACTGCGTAAGGAGTAGTTATAAATTGTGCTGATGTGTGTACAATGTATAAAGGTGTAGTTTGCGTGATAGCACAAAGGAAGGAAGAGGAAATGAAGCTATATAAGGACATATTTTTGTATGCCATTGCATTAATATGACCTAGATCATTATAAATAAACATATTAATTGCAATCCCCAAGGAAAATTCTTAGACAAGAATTATATATAGGCATATTAATTTAAATGACATATTAAATAATACTTATTTAATGCAAAAGGGGACTGTAATGGAAGTATAGAAGAATAACACAAAAAAGGGACATAGAAATATAGGAAACAAAAAAAGAAATATAGAAACAAATAACAAAATGGCAGCTATAAATCTTCCCTGATCAATAATTACATTAAATGCAAATTAATTAAACCATTCAATCTAAAGACAGAGATGAACAGAATGGATTTTTTAAATAATTTTTTTGAAGATTTTATTTATTTGACACAGAGAGACACACAGAGAGAAAGGGAACACAAGCAGGAAGAGTGGGAGAGGGAGAAGCAGGCTTCCCGCCAAGCAGAGAGCCCAACAGGGGGCTCGATCCCAGGACCCTGGGATCACAACCTGAGCCAAAGGCAGACTCTTAATGACTGAGCCACCCACGTGCCCCAAGAATGGATTTTTAAAAAATAAATGTTACAGCAATAAGCTGTCAACAAGAAATATATTTTGTATTCAAAGATACAATGGATTAAAAGTAAAAGGATGGAAAAAATATACCATACAGATAGCAATTATAAGAGATTGAGGGCTATACTAGTATCAGTCAAAATAGACTTTAAGCCAAAAAGTTTTGCAAGAGGCAAAAAAGGTTATTATAAAACAGTAAAGAATCAGTTCATTAAGGAGTTATAACAACCATCAATGTATGTCCTGGTAATGACAGCCATAATATATGAAGTTGAAATTGACAGAAACAAAGTGAGAAATAGACAATTCAAGCATAATAGTTGCAGACTTCAATTTCTCACTTTTGGTAATTAAAGGACAACTATATAGAAGATAAACAAGAAAAGATAAGACTTGCCTAGCACTGTAAACCATTTAGACTAACATAGCTACTGAACACTTAGTCCAACAACAGAAAAATGTACCTTCTTCTCTAGTGCACAAAGAGTATACTCCAAGGAAATAACCATATCTGAACATGGCTAGACCCTCAAGGTCCTGGAAACTTTGCTCTCAGATTCCTTAGAGACTTACATTATCCCTAACCCCCATTAACTGAAAGTATATTATCAGTCACTCCTTAAAATCCCAGTGCCCAATCCTGTCCCTGTGCTATATAGAAAAAACAACTTTTTGCACCAGAAAAAAAAAAGTCTCAATAAGTGTAAAAGATTTAAAATCACACAAGGTAATTTCTGTGACCCAAAAGCAAATGAAATTAGAAATCAATAACAAAGAGAACCTTAAGAAATTCCACAATATGTGGAAAATATACAATGTATCACTAAATAATCAATGGGTAAAAGCAGAAATCACAAGGGAAATTAGGAAACTTTTTGAGAGCAATGCAAAGAAAACACAATGTATCAAAAGTATGGGACACAGCAAAAGCAGTGCTTAGAGGAAAATATATAGTTACAAGTACCTGTATTAAAAAAGAGGAAAGACCTCAAATCAACAACCCAACTTCCACCTTAAGAAACTAGGGGAGAAGAAAGAGGAAATTAAACCCAAAGCAAGTAGAAGGGAGAAAAAAAATATATAAACAGGAATCAATGAAATAAAGAATAGAAAAACAATAGAAAACTCAATGAAGTAAAAACTGGTTCTTGGAAAATTTATAAAATTTCAACTAAACTGACAAAATAAAAGACATAGATTGTTAAAATAAGGGACGAAAGACAGAATGTGATTCTTATAGAAGCTAAAAGGTTTAAAAGAAAATACCACAAACAATTGCACAACAACAAATTAGAAAATCTAAAGGAACCTGGGGCTCCTGGATGGCTCAGTCAGTTAAGTGTCAACTAATGATTTTGGCTCGGGTCATGATCTTGGGGTGGTGAGATCAAGCCCTGTGTGGTGCTCTGCCTTCAGCGCAGAGGCACCTTGAGATTCCCTTTGCACCTCCCTCTGCTCACTCATCCCCGTGTTCTCTCTCTCTCTCATAAAAATAAATAAATAAAAACTTAAAAAAAAAGAAAAGCTAAAGAAAGTAGATTGTATAAAATTGACACAAACTACTACATTAGATCCACAGAGAAACAGGGAATCAGAACATAACTACAATAAAGGAACTGAATTAATAGTAAAAAATGTGGGGTTTTTAAAATGTTTCCACAAAACAGAGCCCAGGAACGTATGACTTCCTTGGTAAATGCTACTCAACTTTATGAATTAAAATCAATTTTTCACAAACTCTTCCAAAATATAAAAGGAGAAAAAACACTTTCCAACTCATTCTGTAAGTCTAGTATCAACATTGGTATCAAAACCAAAGATACCACAGAAAAGAAAACCAAAGATCAATATTCTCTAGAAATGTAGATCTTAATATCCTCCACAACATAACTGTCAAACCAAATTCAACAATTATGAAAATGATTATACCTGTTGTTCACAAGCAAGTGGGACTTGTTCTAGAATTGGGAAGTCTGTTCAATGTGAAAATCAATGTATGCTGAAAATCAATCAATGAAATACACTGAATTAATAGAATAAAGGACAAAACCACACACTATCATCTCAGTACATGCAGGAAACCATTTTACAAAGGGCAAGACGCTTTCATGGTAGAAAACATGAAAAAATAAACTATGAATAGAAGAGAAATTCTTCAGCCTAACAAAGGATATCTATGAAAAACTCACAGCTGTCGAGACTTAATGGTGAAAGGTTGAAAGTTTTCCCCTAAGACCTGGAATGAACCAAGAATGACTGCTCTCACCACATGTTCTCAACATCATTCTGGGTATGCTAGTCACAAAGATTGGGTACGAAATGAAATAAAAAGCATCCAGAATACAAAGTGAGAAATAATCTATCCTTATTGGCAGATGAATAATGTTGTATATAGAAAATTCTCAAGAACCTATTAAAAAAAACTAGAGCTGATAAATATATTCAGAAACAATACAGGGTATAAGATCAAAGTGAAAACAACAACTATAAATAAATAAATTTATTTATTTATGAAATAAATAAAAAATGAAATTTAAAATAAATAAAATAAAATAAAAATTTAAAATAAAATAAAATTTAATAAATATTTAATTTAAATATTATTTAAAATTTAAAAATTTAGACATAAAATAAAATTCATATTTTATATAAAATATAAAATTTAAATAAAATTTAATAATTTTATCAATATAATAATTTTAAAATAAATTTAAATACAATTTTAAAATAATTCAACTTATAATAGCATCAAAAAGAATAAAATACTTTGGAATCAATTTAACCTAGGAAATGCAAGAATAGTACACTAAAAACTACAAAAAATTATTGGAATTAAAGGACACCTAAGTAAGTGGAAATATCCCCTGTTCATAAATTTGAAGACTTAATATTGTTGTTGTTGTTGTTGTTTTAAGATTTTATTTATTTATTTGTTAGAGAGAGAGAGAGAGAGCAAGCACAGGCAGACAGAGTGGCAGGCAGAGGCAGAGGGAGAAGCAGGCTCCCTGCCGAGCAAGGAGCCCAATGTGGGACTTGATCCCAGGACGCTGGGATCATGACCTGAGCCGAAGGCAGCTGCTTAACCAACTGAGCCACCCAGGCGTCCCGAAGTCTTAATATTGTTAAAATGGCAATTTTTTCCATGTTAACCCAAAAATTCAACACAATCTCTATCAAAAGTTTATGTGACTTTTTTTTTCCCCCCAGAACTTGATGACCTGAACTTAAAATTCTTATGGCCATACACGGGACACAAACTAGACAAACAATCTTGAAAAAGAAGAACAAAGTTGAAGAATTCCTATTTCCAAATTTTAAAATCTACTACAAAGGTAGTTATTAAGATAGCATGGAACGGGTATAAGGATAGACATATAGCTCAAGGAATACGGAACTAAGCATCCAGAAATAACCATTACATTTTTTGGTCAGTTGATTTACTACAAAGGTGTCACGACAATTCAAGGAGGAATGAATAGTCTTTTCAATTAATGGTGCTAGGAAAACTTAATATCCACATGTAAAGGAATGAATTTGGATCCTCACCTCAAATCGTACATAATAATTAAGTCTGGATGGACCCTAGGCCTAAATATTAGGAGTAAAATTATTAAATTCCTAGAAAGAAACACAGGATCACATCTTTGTGACCTTGGATTAAGCCATGGTTTCACAGATATGGCACCAAGAGCAGTAGTGTCAAAAGAAAAAAAGCAGATAATTGGATTTCATCAAAATTAAAAACTCTTGGGAATCAAAGGACACCATTAAGAAAGTGAAAGACATCCCACAGAATAGAAGAATATATTTACAAATCACACACCTGATAAGACAACCCAATTAAAAACTAGGCAAATTATTTCAATAGACATTTCTCCAAAAAAGACATACAAATGAACAATAAGCACATGAAAACAGAGTCAACATCATTAGGTAAATGCAAATCAAAACCATAATAAAATACCACTTCACACCCACTAGAATGGCTAAAACAAAACAGAAAATATTAGATAATGTGGATAAATTGAAAATCTTACACATTCTAGTGGAATACAAAATGGTTCAGCTATTTTGGAGTAGTTTTGCAGTCCCTTAAAATGTCAAGGATAGAGTACCCATATGACCCAGGAGCCACTCCTAGAGACCCAAGAAACGTGAAAAACATATGTTCACATAAAATCTGACATGTGGATATTCATAGCAGCATTACTCACAGCAACCAAAAAAGTAGAAACAAGCCAAAAGTCTTTCAACTGATGAAGAAACAAAAGTGGTACGCCCATTCAATGAGTATTACTAAGTCATTATTAAGTCAAACACGCAGCTTGGATGAACTTTGAAGACACTATGCTAACTGAAAGATGCCAGATATAAAGAACAATATATTATATACACTATTTTTATGAAATGTCCAGAACAGGCAAATTCATAGAGACAAAATACATTAGTGATTTCCAGGGACTGTGAGGATGGGAGAATTGGGAATGGCTACTAATGGGTATAATACTTCCACTGGGGTAATGAAAAATATACTGAAATAAGATAGTGGTGATGATTTTATCACTTTGTGAATGTATATTTTTTAAATATTTTATTTATTTATTTATTTATTTGAGAGACAGAGAAAGGAGAAGCACCACGAGGGGCAGAGGGAACAGGAGAAGAAGGTTCCCTCCTGAGCCCAGAGCCTGACACAGGGCTCAATCCCGGGACCCAGAGGTGACAACCCGAGCCCATGTCAGATGCTCAATGGCCTGAGGCACCCCCACTTGGTGAATATATGAAAAACCACTTAGTTACACACTAGAAATGGCTGAACTGCATAGTATGTGAATTACACCCCAATTTTTAAATGCGATCCCTAAAACTTGTGGGGAAATAATGCATTACATATTACAGAGACTCCATCAACCAGACCCCTAACTACTGAGGTTTTACTCTGGCAGCATATGTCTACCTATTTACGTACTGAAACGTGGAATAACCTGTCTTCAGATTTTTTTTTAATAGCTCAACTTTCCTATTTATTAATCATGTATCTGGAAATGAAGTGTAGAAGAGCCTTACAAATCATGTTAGAAATTCTGAAGCTACACAGCTTGCTTTCCAAAATCTTTCACATAAACCAAATCACAGCGATGATACGTTAACATACATCTAACCTACTAAATATACTTATGTTAGGAACTACATTAATTTTGTGTATCTTGATTCCACTTGTTTATTAAGGGTCTTGCTTAAATTATATCAGGTGTTTGGACTTGTCCTCAACTTTTTTTTTTTTTTAAAGATTTTATTTATTTATTTGAGGGAGAGAGAGAAACAGAAACAGAGCATCAACAGGGGGGCAGGGGGCAGAAGGAGAGGGAAAAGCACACTTCTCCTGAGCAGGGAGGTTGGCACGGGGCTCCATCCCAGGACCCTGAGATCAAGACCTGAGCCAAAGACAGAGGCTTAACCCACTGAGCCACCCAGCATCCCTGCCCTCAACTTTTTTGCCCACATTGTGAATCTCCAGCTTTCATTTTGAGGTCAAGCATAAGGTGTCAGTAAATTCTCTGCAAGGTAATGGTCATCAGCAAGCCCTGAGACAGAGACAAAACCTTCTTCCACAAACCCAGGTGGCATAAAAGGCACTGTGATCAGCTGGCACCATAAAGCTCTGAAGTCCTACCCACAGGGTGGATATTTGTCTATTTTTCGAGAGAAGAAAACAGTAATACTAGTTGTCCATTCTGTGTGACCAGTCAGCAATGGCTACCCACACTGTGGTTACTTGGCTTTCTCACATCAAAATACCTCAGAGTGAAAACTGACAAGCTCTTTTTAGATAACCAAGGGAGTCACACCTGAAAAGCTGCTAGGTATTAGCAGAGGACATCCTTGATGCTATAATATGATGTTAATTAATTTGATCTTTCTGAAGGGGAAGGAGTATTCCCCTACTCCCCACCATTTACATAACAATTCAATGTTTCAGCTGCAGACTTGAAACCTGGGTCTCCTGGCTGCTAACCAGGTCACTAACTTTCACTGAACACCTTGTGGACAGTTTAAGATGGCCAAAGGATTTATTTACCACTTTAGCTTCCTTTAATGCATTTAAAAATGCACAACTACCTACGAGCTAAACCGAAGCTCAAAACCTCATTCCGTGGGGCACCTGGCTGGCTCAGTTGGTACAGCATGGAACTCTTGATCTTGGGGTCATGAGTTCGAGCCCCACGTTGGGCACAGAGTTTACTTTAAAATACACACACACACTTCATTCCATAAACCTAGTTGAGAACTAAACTGTAAGTAGCAGATAGTGGAGGTTGGAGGTTGCACTCTTTGTTTATTTCACAATAAATAAACCTATTCAATGTGCATTCCTTCTTTTTAGTCAGAATTAGCACCCTTTAAAGCTCTTACGGGCAGTCTTGCTCTGGGACCGTTCCCTCGATTTTGAAATATCCCTTTGTAGCTTTGCACAGTGGCAGTATCGTAGCCAATGAGGTTTATCTGAGGCGCAATTACGGCTAATTGAAAATATCCCTTTGTGTAATCGGAGCTTCATGCTTCCACCTCACTTGGTTCCAAGTGTCTAGTCCCAGACTCTCACCTTTGCCAAACCCATACCATTCCCCTTTCCTGCCACAATCCCCAGGCCTCCCGGTTCTTTCAGGATAGAACAGACGATATTCAGAATTAACAATGGCAACTCTTTCTACTCTAGGCAGAAGTAGTCATTGATCCTTCTGCCGACTTTTGTGGTTAGTCAGCTGTTTCATGGGTAAGAATATCTGGGGTACTTAAAATCGTGTCTAGACATTTGTACTAAATAGGAACTTAATTTGTATGCACAAAAAGAATAAACAGAGGTCTCTTTACCCTTTGCTTCTCCTAGTCTTACAGAAAATCGCATTAAAGACGAAATACTCTTTTATTTTCCCAAATTGATGATAATTATCCCTACCAGTATCTTGTATTCTCTCAAAGAATACACAAAAACAAAATAAAATACACCTTGTATTTCTCTGATATTGGAGGGATATATGAGGATTAAAAAAAAAAAAAACCATACAAGCACAGAAGCATCTTAAGACAATAAAAGAATTATACAAACACAAAGTAATATTGTTAATTTAGCATTACTTGAGGTTTTTATCTCCTCATAATGCCAGTTGCCAAACCCAATGATCAATCAAATCATGTGGCAAATCTGGGAGAAAAATCTGGGAACACAGTGAACATCTGGTTGAAATTTCTTGCCAATGGGTGAGAAACACTCTTGTCATAGCTGGAAGTTTCTGTGCTCATTCTGATTCTAAATTATTCAATTTTATTGAAGAAGCATTTACGAAGCATCCTCTACACCAAGCACTGTGATCGAGACCCAAGATAATCAAGTGCAGAAGTGCCTTGAACATAATCCCAACTAGTTCACACTCTAGTTATCGAGGCCTGCCAACCAAAAACTGTAATATGTGAAGGAGATATAACAGGGATATGGAAGCAATTAATTCTGAATCGGGGGTCAATTATAAAGAGGGAAGCATAACAGCCATTTATAATTATAAGTTAATGTGCTATGTCTCCCTGGGATATTTCTAATTACAAAATGAAGGACTCTATCTTCTGTTAATAGAATTTCCAATGTCTGTAAAATCTTAATGGAAAGGATTTTTATTTAAATACTGAAGACTGAATATATGCACTCATCCATTATATCTCCAGGAACCCCCCTCCAGATTACTGTAAAGGATTTTAATAATATTCATAAATCTCCAAACACACAGAAAATAGAAGACATGACAACAGACAAGAAATATCTAAATATTGAGAGACTGAAAGCAGATGGTCTAGTGCTATGTGAATTAGCAGATCAGAGATCCCTCAAATTTATATACCAAAAGGAAGCAAGCCAATTTACAAGAGAAAGAGATCAGAAAATGGGTGCAAATGATGTCTCTGACACTAAGATATACAGAAAACTTCCAAACACAGTATTGGTTGAAAGTCTGTATGAAAGGCATTCAGACCCTCAGATCCCATCCCCCATGCTTTATGACTAAGCAACCTTTCTTTCCCTTCCATGTCAGAATACTGAAGACTTATTCTCATAACCATACAGAACCCACACATGGGGTCATCAAGCACAGATGGGAGAAGGGTGAAGTGCCACACTGAAAGCAGGAGGACACACTATGGTGAAAATTGAAAGAAACATTCTTAAAAACTGTCAAACAGAAAATACAAATTTCTTTCAAATATGTGTCAATTATGTTGTGTGTAGATTTAACATTATAAATGATAAACATCTGAAAACAACAGAGAAAAACAATTCAAAGTGTTGATTTTCCAGTTTGACAATTCTTAATTGTCAGGATGAAAAGTCATTCAAGTGAGATGAAATAAAGATATTTTCAGACATGAAATGAGGCTTAGAGTTTCCCTCCCATAAATTAGTACTGAAAAAACTACTACAGGATGTACTTTAGGAAGAAGCAAAAACAGCACACAGAGAGGAAGTGAGAGGCAACTGGGTAAACTTATGTAACTGCAGTATTTAAAATAATTGACTTTCTTTGTTTCAGGTAAGTGGAATTAAAGTAAAAACAACATTAAAGAGGGTGAGAACAGTGTTTAATGACTAGTTAGGTTTGTTCAAGTCCTCATCTCAGGTGGGAAAGTACAGAGATACTGTGTAACTTTAGCTAATCTATGGAACTTAATTAACTTAACTTCTTTTTCAATTCTCATGTATTTTTGGCTCTTGGGGCAATGTCATCATTTCAGTATAAAAAAAAAGCTAGTTCAACACAAAATAGAAATTTGAAGTATACGATGAGACAAAATCAAGGGTGGGGAAAGGAAGGGAATAGCAAAAGGAAGGGATGAGAAATTGCCAAAAGACGAAGGGTCTCCTTGTCCCCTCTCTGAAGGAATGACTCAAACATTTAGGTGGCAGTACACAGCTTTCCATATATATATAGCAGGACTGGGTTTTGTTAAGAAAAGGTGGGGATGGGACATTCCAGGGGTTTGGGGACCAAGGCCAGTCTCTCTTCTCTCCCTTGGCCCCCTTCTCTGACCAGGAGGGAAGGAAGGAACCCAGCATGTGAAGGAGGTAAGGCAGGAAAGGGAAGGGTCCTACTTGACAGAGTAGGGCAGACCCTCACCTAGCAATTGGCTCCACTGAGAGCCCTGCAGGCAGTCAGGGCCTTCTGCCTCCTTCTGTCCACATTCAGGACTGAGTCAACCACCTTGACAACTCTACAGAGTGGTCCTTGGCCTGGCCCAGACTTACCAAAAACCAGGCTGTCTGGTCTTATCTGGCTAAAAGGACCTGAATGAACAAAGTCCATCACCCCCGGTTCTAGATCCACCAAGGCAGCAAGAGGACTGTATCTGCCACCTGTGGCTTCATCATAACACACAGAGATGTGGTCCAGCTGCAGGTCATTATAGGCAGGTGCTAATGGGGTCAATCCCAGGCTCATCACTGATCACCTCCCCAACTCTGCACTGACCTGCTTGCCCCACTGACCAGCCTGGATGAGCAAGATTTCCTCATGATTAAAATTTATTTTAATTTTTCTGTTCACCTCAAGGTGTGTACAGGGCAAGAAAATGATATGTGATTCTTTTTTTCTATGCTGCTAGTCACAAGGCTAGAAGGATGGGACATGTCCCAGAGGCTGAAGGTTTCAACATAGGAGCAGGAAGTTTCTGAAAGTGGAACTTAATTAACTTTAAAGATTTATTTTTAAAATGCACTAATACTTTTTTTAAAGATTTTATTTATTTATTTGACAGACATCACAAGTAGGCAGAGAGGCAGGTAGAGAGAGAGGGAAGCAGGCTCCCTGCTGAGCAGAGAGCCTGATGTGGAGCTTGATCCCATGACCCTAAGATCATGGCCTGAGCCGAAGGCAGAAGCTTAACCCACTGAGCCACCCAGGTGCCCCATAAAGTGCACTAATGCTTTGTGCTTCTGAAATATTAACAATGTTTTATTACTTTTTTAAGAGTTATTGATTGATTGATTGATTGTAGAGGAGGGGGAGGGACAGAGGGAGAGAAAATCTCAAGCAGACTCTGAGGTCACAAACTCACCAGGGGCTCCACCCAGGAGGACCCCGAGAACATGACCTGAGCTGAAATCAAGAGTCCAAAGTTTGGGGCATTGGAGTGGCTCACCTCTCCCTGGGATCGAGCCCCGCACTGGGCTCCCTGCTCAGCGGGGAGCTTGCTTACCCCCCTCTCTCTGCCTGCTGCTCTGCCTACTTGTGATCTCTCTCTCTGTCACTCTCTGTCAAATAAATAAATAAATAAAATCTTAAAAATAAAAGAGTCTGAAGCTTAATTGACTGAGCCACCCAGGAACCCCAATAATGTTTTATTTCCTGTATGTGAGTTACGTGGATGCTCAATTAGTGTTAAATTCACTTTTGCTGTGTGCAATTTCCTGTACGTATATTATACTTCAATATTTTTTTAGTTAAGGAAAAATTTTTAAAAATAATTTAAGGGGTACCTGGGTGGCTCAGTGGGTTAAGCCTCTGCCTTTCTGCTCAGGTCATGATCTCAGGGTCCTGAGATTGAGCCCCGCATCAGGCTCTCTGCTCGGCAGGGAGCCTCCTTTCCCCTCCATCTCTCTCTGCCTACTCTGCCTACTCTCTGCCTCTCTGTCAAATAAATAAATAAAATCTTAAAAAAAAATAAAAGAAAATAAAAAATAAAAGAACGAGTAACTTCCAATCTGGCAGAGGGGAAAAACAAAGGAATTTTCAGAAATCCATAAGCCAACCGAGGTAGAAATGGTGGGCTTAAAAAAGCAAGCAAAGAAAAAATTGTTAAGTAAATAGCATAAAATACGATGATGGAAATAAATCCAAATAGATCAGTGCTTCCAGTAAACATAAAATTAAGTAATATTTTAAAAGATGCTACTATTCATTGGATTTTGTTTGGATTTGTTTGGATTCATTGGATTGTTTGTTTGTAAAAACAAACAAACATCTGGGCTACATAAAATTTAGAAGAACAATACTTAAATTACCAGAGAAAGGTCGAAAACACTGGATCCTGATCCCATACACAACTTGTTGATTGGGATCCGGTAGTGAGACTGGCTAGGGTTACTGTAGTGCCATCACCACCCGAGGGCAGACATCAACACTGCATGTTTGCTGCCACAGTATCTCACTGTCCTCGTACATATGGAAAGAAGGGTAGTTCTAAATAAAAGTGTTAACATACATACACAGTCCTTTATACACAATGTGGTTTTTATATATAAAATATTGTGGTTCATAAAAGTATATATACACATATATAGTCTTTTACTTGGGAGCACTGATCTTTGAAAAATAAATCTCAATAATTCCCATTTCATAATAGGTATACCAGGGGCCATTATTATTCCTGTTTGTTCTGTTTACAAAATAATTCACACATACTGTAATGCAGAGAATACTGTGAAGAATACACTTAAAACTAATGCTAATATGTGACAAATGGTAATGCTTTTACATATTTGCTTCAGGTTTATTTTTAAACAGGAAATATTGAAGATAAGGGCTGAAGCCTCCTTGTATCCATTGAAAATCCAATTTCCATCCTTTCCTCTCCAAGATTACAAATATACTGAGCTGGTGTTAGTCATTCATATTTCTCTGTCTATCCATCTCTCTATCTGCTTCTGCTTTTGAATGTTTTTGCTTTTTTTGATCAATTTTTCTATGCCTGTATATGACCAATTTACAATGTTTTTGTAGAAAATGTTAATTTAAGGGACACCTGGGTGGCTCAGTTGTTAGGCGTGTGCCTTTGGCTTGGATCATGATTCCAGAATGCTGCGATCCAGCCCCACATCAGGCTCCCTACTCCACAGGGAGTCTGCTTCCCCCCACTCCCACTCCCCCTGCTTGTGTTCCCTCTCTCACTGTGTGTCTCTCTCTGTGTGTCAGATAAATAAATACAACCTTAAAAAAAAAGAGAAAATGTTAATTTAAGTTCTCCATTAATTAAAAGTAAACACACGTACACACCATCACCACCCAGAAAAATACTCTAAAATTAACAACAAAAAATCCTCAAATGTAACTTTTCCCAGGTTGATCTACCAGCTTTTGTGAGACATTTGTCAAAAAAAAAAAAAAAAAGAAAGAAAGAAAAGAAAAGAAACAAAAAACTCCCACTATGATTGTGATCCTGTCGATTTCTGCTTGTAATTATTTTTGCTTTTGTGTTAGGAAGTGATGTTGCTAGGGATATACATATTCATGGTTTTTGAGAGTTTCTTAGTGCATTTTTCCTTTGGGGGTTATATTTTTTCTCCCTTTGTTCTGATTAATAATTTTGCTGTGAATATTTTTTCCATGTAATAGTAATTGTTAGAGGTTGTTACTTCATTTTCTCTTTTATTTTGTGTTTGCTGATCATCTCTCTTTTACTATTTTATTCTTTTTTTATTCTTTTTGTGTGCATGTGTGTATTCCATTCATCTTCTTTCTTTGGATTTACTCCATTTTTTTTCTCTTTGATCCTTGATTTGAAGAAACTCATTTTACGATATTTATCACTTTTACTATAAATCTGATAAGCATTATTTTCTTATATTGTTACCTAGTTTGTAATTTTCAACATTATTTCTTTAAATCTATGGATTGATTAAATTCTGTCTTTAGGCATCTGATGGTGGTAGAGGTGGCTATTATTACTAAAATAATTGTTCTTATAAACTCTGAGTAATGCTTGATTTCTAATTCAGCCCCATTGTGATCAGGGAACCCGGACTAAATGGGAATAGTTCTTTAATATGTATTGAATCTTCTTTATGACATACATAGTACTTGACAAATTTTTATGAATGTTTAATACATGGTATAAATATGGACATATTCTCTGTTGGGAGCAGAATTATTTAAGATCAAGCTTTTTGATTACAGTACTTATGTTTTTATCTTATTTTTTCTTTTTTTTATTTATCAGTTTCTAAAGGAAGTTTATTTTAAAGATCCTAATTTTATTTGTTCTTGGAACTATTTTATCTTGTCTCATGTTTTGATCTTAAATTTAATTTCCCCCCAATACTAGTACAGCTAAGTCAGATAGAAAAATAACTAGTGAATCTTTTCTTTTCCCCAAAAGATGCATTTTCAACCTTTCTCTGGTAATTTAAGTATTCTTCTTCTAAATTCTATGTAGCCAAGATGTTTGTTTGTTTTTAGAAAATCCAATAAATAGTAGCATCTTTTTAAAGATTACTTAATTTTATGTTTAGTGGAAGCACTGACCTATTTGGATTAATTTCTTTCATCATATTTTGTGCTAAGCAGGGTGACCAGGGTATGAGGACTGGACCCCACTCTACCAGGACTGTTCCTGTACATCAGGATAGGAAGCATAAATCCAGCATGTAGTGAGTCAGTACTCTTCATGCTCAATCTCAAAGCTTCAGGAGAGGTTCATTTCCTATTTAGTCCCAGGGCTGAACACATGACCCAGATCCGGCCAATTAGAGTGCCACATCCCTTCATACCCACCCCATGGTCCTTGGACATGCAGATTACGAACCAGGGCTGATGGAAGCCTCCCCCAGGACAGCTGCTAAAATTGTCAAGAAAGAGGAACCCTACCTAGGAACCGTGAGTGCTGAAAGGTTATGAATAGCTGAAGCTTCTGGTATCATCTTTGCTATCATCTGGGAGGCCTAACCAGGAAAGAGAGAAGGGACAGGTATAAAGGGAGGAAGGAGGAAAGGAGAGGAAGTCCATTGTCCCCTTGATTTTTCTGATAAATGAGCATTGATTCTCTTTTTGACCTAAGCTAGTTTTCCTCACAAGTAAAAGGGCCCTGGTCCTATTATCCTAGGCATTAAAAACCAGGCAAGAACCCTAGTGCTAGCTAAAGAAAGAGTTTCACGGCCAATGAATGTGCAGATGTAAGAGTAGGCTGACAACCCCATGGCAGTGATAGATTTTTCCAGGTCATTCATACCTGTTTAACTTTGTGATCAATGGCATAGACCTTTGAGGCAGCTGGCAGAATGAAGGTGCAGCCTATAGCAATGGAACTGGGATTTTTTAATTGTGTGATTGCCTAGACTGATGATTACACGCACAGTCTCATCCTCTCCAGGGCAGCCCACCAGGACAAACTGAGGTCCTCTGCCCAAACCTGAGATAGGATCCTACAGAACCTATGAAGTCAACATGGAAACAGCCAGTGAAGACGGAAGATAATACTCAACAATCACCTTTCTTTAAATATGAACCTTAGGGAAAGGACAGGATGACCCACAAAACTATTGCTTCTAAGAAGCATCTCCAAAAAGGAGTAAAACCAGAGAGTAAACTTGGAATGTCCCAGAGACAAGTACTAACCCTGAACCTGAACTCCATTCCAAAGGAAAATCTTAATAAACAGAATAAAAGGTGATGTTTCCCCCACCCCTTCTCTCTCCAGGTCATAAGAGCCAGGATGCCAATGAAGACCAAATGTTCAGAGAATAAGGAGCAACCACTCTGCCTGAGAGTGGGGAGCTTTGTGAAGTGGTTTGTGGCTCCAGAGAAAAGAGAGAAGAGGAGGAGAAAACAACATAGTGTGAACAAAGGAGTAAAGAGGGGAGTCAAGTGTTTCTAGGAGGCCAAATGCAGGAGGGGACAAAGGCCAAGGGGGTTTTTGAGCACAGGCTTATAAAGGAATAATTCGGAAAGCTTTCTTTCCTGGTACCAATGGTGATCACCATCTGTCCACAAGACCTTGAGCTGATTCTACAATGTTCAGGAAGGTTCCTCTGAGTGATCTATAGCAACAAGTGAAGTGGACAGCTTCACACATGGATAAATATTGTGTAGAAACCCACGGCATTACAGAAAAAAGTATATAGACTCAGGAGATCATGAGAACTTAAACCTTCCGAAATCTTGGAAGTATCAGGAGGCTTTAAAAGTTCCACAAGTAAGGAAGGCGGGCTCAAGGCACTCTTTTCTGTTTCTCAAGGGGCCACAAGACTCCCCCTGACAAGAGGTCACAGGGCTCTATAACTGATGCCATCATCCTTTGGGCTTTTCGGGTCACCCCAGGTTTCTCGCTCTCCCTCACTTCTCACACTCTGCCAGTCTATCTTCTTCCATGCATCCTCTAAACGCCTCTCAGTGTCCTTCCCCCAATCTCTTTCCTCCCCAAATACTCCTCTTCTTAGCTCAATGACACGAATCCAATCACCATTTAGGCATCCTGTCTCAGAGGATGTTTCCCTGGACACTCAGAGTGAGCAAATTATCCTTCTCCTATATCCCTATACAACCCAGATCATATTCCATCAGATCTGTATCAAGTCATAATGAAACCATCTTTCTGTGTATCTGACTCCACTGCACAGTGTAAACTCTGAAGGAGAAAAAAATATATATTTTTGTATAACCACAGTGCTAAAGAGCCTAGAAAAAGTATATGCTCAAGAGAATTCTACCAAAATGAAGAGAATGGAGTTGAAATTCAGTGAGGATGATGATCTTGTGATCATCCAGATCTCGAAGAAGAGGCTCAGAGAAGCTACAGAGCAAATCAAGCACAGTCCCAAAGCCTGTCAAGTCATGGAGATGTGGCTTGAACTGGGTTCTGATAAGATCCTCTTATCCCAAAGCCTATGCTATTTTAGCACAGCAGATGACTCCATGGAACAGGGTATTTCAACATTCTTTTACTTGCAGGATTTCAATCTAATCTTGAAGTCACTTAACTAGTTTGCAATTTGTTTTTATCTATAGCCCACTTGTAAAACCAGTAAGGCTAAATGACAGTCACCAAGAGGAAAACTTCAAATCCTAGAATTCGACGTGTTCTAGGGACGCTGGTGTGGTTGTGCAGATAAATAAAAAGCATCAGCCTGTAGAAAGACCCACCCCAACTTAAAGCTACAAAGTCACCCGGATGTGAAAATCTCCCCGCAGCTAACCAGATATCTCTTGGTGTCTCCTGACTCCCTGGCTCTGAGAAAGGCAACATCTTTCAGAGGCTGCAAGAAAAAAATCAATAAAAGAAAAGAAAGCTGCTGGTATAACTGAGCAGGGGGTTACAAATGGATTCATCAGAGGAAATCGCTAAAATGCCTACAGGTGTGTGAGGTCCCATATGTTCACTCGACTCAGGAATCCTTTGGGGAAAAAAATTAAGTTCTCCGAGCGAAGGCAGTCTGCACCCACTCTGTGGATGATGAAAGGCACCCAGACCTAATTACTGC
>ML110669.1:12191-28617 GCA_003697995.1 Taxidea taxus jeffersonii | reverse complement strand
TGGCCATTGCTGCTATGAACATTGGGATACTGATGGCCCTTCTTTTCACTACATCTGTATCTTTGGGGTAAATACCCAGTAGTGCTATTGCAGGGTCATAGGGAAGTTCTATTTTTAATTTCTTAAGGAATCTCCACACTGTTTTCCCAAGTGGTTGCACCAACTTGTGTTCTCATCAACAGTGTGAGAGGGTTCCCCTTTCTCCACATCCTCTCCAACACGCGTTGTTTCCTGTCTTGCTAATTTTGGCCATTCTAACTGGTGTAAGGTGGTATCTCAATGTGGTTTTAATTTGAATCTCCCTGATGGCTAGTGATGATGAATATTTTTTCATGTGTCTGATAGCCATTTGTATGTCTTCATTAGAGAAGTGTCTGTTCATGTCTTCTGCCCATTTTTTGACATGATTATCTGTTTTGTGTGTGTTGAGTTTGAAAAGGTCTTTATAGATTCTGGATATCAGCCTTTTGTCTGTAATATCATTTACAAATATCTTCTCCCATTCCGTGGATTGCCTCTTTGTTTTGTTGACTGTTTCCTTTATTACTGCTGCATTTGACAAAGGTCATTACCTACTAGGTAACGAACACATGCCCCTCTCATTAAATGTTCTCAAATATAGTATTATCATCCACATGACTTGTATGAAGAAGCTTGAATTTTAAGAAACTTTCTGAATCAGTAATAGCCAATAAGTTAAAGAGAAACGGTATTTAAATCCTGACTGTCCTATTATTTCCAAATATTATGTTTTGCCACAGTATATAATAAACAACCAAAACTTGTGGACATATATATAAATAAGCATTTATTTAGTTCTCATTACCATGGTGGAAAGTTAACTGATCCAGGTTTGGGACATCTGTGGATTCTACTGGTTACAGCTGAACTCCACTGTGTTTAGTTGTAGGCTAGGGATGGGCTAATTTAGATGGATACCCAAGGCAGTTGTTAAAGACTCTGTTCCACCTGTAACCCTTCTTTTGAGAATATTTGAGTATTCTAGGTTTATATTTATAATAGTGGCAGGGTCATGTAACAGCTAAAGGGTAATAGAATATGTCACCCCAAAATATGCATGTTTGGCATAAACCTTATTTTTGCACAGGAGAAATTCTGAAAATGGAGTAAAAGTTACCTTTCTGTAGGAGACATTTGCATTTATAAGGGAAATCTACATTTGTCTCTCCATCTCTTTACCAGGAAGAAGCAGGTGATCAAATAGTAATAATTATACCCTTGTTTAGTGTGTTTTTCCTGGTAGCTTCCAATAACTGGCCTCCCAACCACCCCCAACACCTTTCTTTCATGTTTAGCACTAGATGATCTTAAGGTGGTGACTTGGGCCATTTCTGGGAGTTACTCAGTTTCCCTGGGTATCTCTCATACATACAGGAAATACATATTTCATTTAACTTCTGTTTGTTTTTTCCATTTATCTATTTTTTATCGCAGGGACATCTCAAGATGTCCAAGAACCTAGAAGAGTAGAGGGAAAATTCTTTATTCCTTTATAATTGTTTTCCAAAGACATTAAAATTTATCTGTTTTATCTTTTAAAACAAATAGATTTTCAATAGTGCATATAAAAAATAGACTAAATTGATGATATTAAAATTATAAATGACCTGATTTAAGCAAAAATCACTCAATTTTCATGTAAAAATTTTCATGTACAATATCATTAGGCTTATTTACTTCAACTACATTTTGAAAAATACTTTACATATTGCACTTTCATCAGGTATATTTATATCTATTTTAACAGTTGTAAGACTTTAAAATAAATTTAGATAATGTTATTTCTGGTGCTTTTCTTTTTCTGGTGCATTTCTCTTTCTGCCATTTCAAATGACATCTGGCATCATTTCAACAATTTTACTTAATAATTTCTTGTACATAGGTCTGCTAGCAAACTATCTCTCACTGTTGGTCTGTCTAGAAATTTGTTTATTCCCCTTCATTTTAAAAGAATAGTCTCACTGGATAAAGAACTTTTGGTTGGCAGATTTTGTCTTACAAGATTTGAATATGTTGTTTCATTATTTTCTGGCTTCTCTTATTTCTGATAACAACTAACCCATTTTTTGATTCATTGTTTTATAAATGTGACATGTCTTTTTTCTCTTGCTGAATTCAATATTTTTGCTTTACTTTTGGCTTTATGCAATATTATCATGATATACCTTCATGGGATTTTCTTTGATCTCATTTTATCTGGAGTTCTGTGAACTTCTTGCATTTATAAACTAATTTTCCTCCAAATTTGGGAAATTTATAGACATTATTTATGCAGATATTTTGACATAAATTTTTATGCTCACTGTTCTTATTTTGATATATTTAACATCCCTTCTGATCCTTATAATCTATTCAAATTGTGAAATAAACTACATTTTGTTTTTACAACAAACTTTTAAACTATTAAAAAGAAAACCTTAAATGATCTTCATTAAGTGAGAAAGTAATTTTAAGAGCACTTTCACTATTTATGATAAAATTTTTTTCTTCACTTTGTAAGGGAAATAAAATTTAGGCTAAACCTTACATTAAGAAGAGAGAGAGACATTAGATTCCGAGACATAGTTCATATTTATCCTAGGATTCAAATAGTTAGGCTGACAATCTCTCTCCTTCCTTTCTGTTTTAAACATAAAAAAGAGACATATTCTGCCTTGAGCAAAAATGAAAGTGAGATTTTTGCTGTAGAATGACAATTATTGCCAGTAATGGTCTAGTATGCGTCATTCAGTCTAAACAGCAAATTCATCATTTTGGCTCTGGGCATAAATAAACAAGATAATCACATACTGTTAAAAAGCAGTAATTTTTTCCCCTGCATTCAAGTTGAAGGGAAATGCATTGGCAAGTAGATGAAAAGATAAATTAAAATTATATTGCAGAAAAATCCATAATTTATAAAATAAAGGTACCATTGTAATTATAATGATTGAGTTAGGTTTATACATGTAAGTCAAGTTTAAATATTGAATATTGTGCTTACATTTGCCAAGGAACCTGACATTATAAAGGTATATATAACGTCATCTCATTGGATTGCTACTTTTCTAAGCAATTTACTAAGAAGCTAGTTAGCTCTTGTGTAGTTCATTTTCAGATAAGTAAACAAATGAATAATGAAAATTCCAGTCTTAAAAATAGAACACATTTATAGACAACATATTTTAGTGTTGTAAGCAATTCCATAAAATTATTTACTTAATTACATCAAATCTATAGGTATTATTCTCTCAACATGATACAAAAATTGAGTCATGGAGACATTAAGTGACATAAAGAGAACATATCAAGTTAGAATTTAAACTGAGTTTGTTTTTAGATCACATACTCTCAGGCACCATATGACACTTCTTGGTATACAAGAATTTTGAACATTAGCTCCTGGTAATGCTAACAGTATATGTGATTTTCTCATTGTTTGCATCAATAACTTATATGCCAGGAGAGGGAGGTGGTGGGATGAATTAAATAAGGAAGGGGATTAATGAGTGTACTAGTCATGATCAGTGTAGGGTGATGTATGGAACTGTTGAATCACTATATTGTACACCTATGTGAACTAACTGGAATTAAAACAAAAACAAAAACTTATTCACCAATTATATTTAATCATTTGACATAGTTGATAATTCTCTGTTTTAAATTTATGAAATAGGAGGGGGATATTTAAGCTCACTCTTCACTATCAAATTTTTTGTATTTATTCATTTCCAGATATATTGATTAAACTAGTCACTGGAAACATAACAGTAATAAGGATTAAAAAATTCTGTCTTCATGGGATTTAAATTCTGATGACAATAAGAAAAAAAATAAGAAAACAAAAAAGTAGAAAACTACAGGTCATGATAAATTATTTGCAAGATGGATAAAAGGTGATGAGATAGAATATATATGGTAAGGAAGCTAATTTCCATAGGGTCGTCTACCTGTGAAAGGTAGGCATGCAAGCAGAGACCCCACACAGCTTAAATTCTATAAGATGTATAGGGACACATTCCAGCTGGAAAAAATAGGAAATTATCTCTATAGTTAAGAGTCTCAGGGTGCCAGGGTGACTCAGTCATTAAATGTCTGCCTTTGGCTCAGGTCGTGATCCCAGAGTCCTGGAATCAATCCCCATGTTGGGCTCCCTATTCAGCAGGAAGCCTGCTTCTGCTTCTCCCTCCCTCACTCCCTCTGCTTATGTTTCCTCTCTCTTTGTGTCAAATAAATAAATAAAATCTTTTAAAAAATAGAGCCTCTTATCATTTGCCTCCCTCCCAATATTTATCTTACATTATTTTTCCTCCCCTTCCCTTATGTTCATCAGTTTTGTTTCTTAAATTCCACATATGAGTGAAGTTATATGGTATGTGTTTTTCTGACTGACTTATTTTGCTTAGCATAATACATTGTAGTACTACCACATTGTTGCAAATGGCAATATTTCATTCTTTTTGATGACTGAGTAATATATATATATATATATATATATATATATATATATATATATATTATCTCACCTCTTCTTTATCATCATCAGTCAATGGACATTGGGGTTCTTTCCATAATTTAACTATTGTGGGTGTTGGCTGTTGTAAACATTTGAATGCATGTCCTCCTTAGAATCAACATTTTTTATCCTTTGGAAAAATAACTAGTAGTGCAACTGCTGAGGGATAGGGTAGTTTTAGTTTTAGTCTTAACTTTTTGAGGAGCATCCATACTGTTTTTCCAGAATGGTTGCACCAATTTGCTTTCCCATCAACAGCATAAGAGGGTTCTATTTTCTCTGCATTCTTGCCAACATTTGTTGTTTCCTGTGTTGTTAATTTTAGTTATTCTGACAGGGGCTGAGGTGGTATCTAATTGTGGTTTTGATTTATATTTCTCTGGTGATGAGTGATGTTGAACATTTTTTCATGTGTCTGTTGGCCACGTATATGTCTTCTTTGGAGAAATAACTACTTATTTCTTTTGCTCATTTCTTAATTGGATTTTTTATTTTCTGAGTGTTGACTTTGACCAGTTCTTTATAGGTTCTGGATAGAAGCCCTTTATCCAATATTTCATTTGCAAATATATTCTCCCATTTCATCAGTTGCCTTTTAGTTCTGTCAATTATTTCCTTTGCTTTGTAGAAGCTTTATATCTTAGTGAGTTCCCAATAGTTCATTTTTGTTTTTGTTTCCCTTGCCTCCAGAGACATGGTCTAGTAAGAAGTTGCTGCAGGCAAGTGTTGATGGAGGAGAGACGGGTAGGAGATAGGTAAATGGGTGATGAACATTAAGGAGGGTCTGTGTGGTGAGCACCGGGTGTTATATGTAAGTGATGAATCACTAAATTCTACTTCTGAAACCAATACTACACTATATGTAAAATGACTTGAATTTAAATTAAAAAATAAATTAAAAAGAAGAAGAAACAGAAAATGAATGGTCCACAGCAGAGAAAAAAGTTTACTATGGACAAGAAACTGGGAAATCAGAATGTTTTCAGGATATTGGGATATAGAAACAATGATACAAGGTAAGATTGTAGAGAAAGTCAGAATAGAAGTCATGAATATGTGCTAAAAGAGTATAACATGTATTTGCTGGAAAACACTGCCTTATTCACAATAACACCTTCCTCTCATATCCCCGATTTTGGACTTGGTCTCCTAGTTACAACTGATTGGTTTAAGTTAGGCATTCATATTTACCTTCCTGGGAATTTTGAATTAAAAATATAACATACAATGTCTGAGAATTATTGACAACTGAGTCACATTATTAGTGACTAGCAACCCATGAGCATCTTCAGCTGAGAACTCTGGAACAGGTGAAAGTATAGTTTTGGAATTTTAGGAATTAAAAGGAAGGTAGGAAAAATAACATGGTAAGTAATATCCCTTCCAAAAACCTCTAAACTGAAAACTATCAACAGAGTCTCCAGTTGCTTTTAATGAGACCATAATAATCCACAAGACATCTAAGAATGAGTACATTCTCCATCTTAATATTCATTTCTTGTCTCTTCCAGAAAGACAGAAGTGATGTCTTCTAGATATCATATATTTATATAAATGAATAAACATTACTTTAACTCGTAATTTAACTGAAATTTTTAAAGTGTCTGTGATATTTAGCTATTTTGCCATACAAATTATATTTATCACCACATTTCATCTATTATTACCTTATATCTCATTTCTGTTATTTCATTCTTGTATTTGAAATATCACATTTAAAAAATCGTTTACTATACCCATTAATCATACTTCACAGAGTAGGAAGAAATTTACTTTCTACTTCAAATTGGTAATTCTTATAAAGAATATTTTATCTTTAGGGGTGCCTGGGTGGCTCAGTGGGTTAAAGCCTCTGCCTTCAGCTGGGGTCATGATCTTGGGGTCCTGGGATGGAGCCCTGCATCGGGCTCTCTGCTCAGCCAGGGAGCCTGCTTCCTCCGTGCTCTCTCTCTCTCTGTCTGCCTCTCTGCCTACTTGTGATTTCTATCTGTTAAATAAATAAATAAAATCTTTAAAAAAAAGGAATATTTTATCTCTAAATATGAATAGGTAGAACAAAGTTAGGTTGGAGGTAGAACAGTTAAGACAACAAGCAAACCTTCAGATTTTATGCAATCTTTTATAGATTAAAATTTAAATAAGAGGCAAGATCATTTGATTTGGATAAATCCATTGCCTTCAGGTTTGTATGCACAAGATATATATTATATTTGTTAATGACTTCAGTCTTAAGGATTAGTATAAATGAAGAGTCTTGGATAAGGATGATTGATTTTATGTTTGGCATCCTAATTATTGTCTCCTTGACTAGGCATTCAAACTCAATTAAAATATGCTCTTTAAAAAGGTAACTGGAGCCCTGTGCATGCAATTATTCATACCAATCTTAAATTAAGACTATCCAGGACATCAAATGGGCAGTGACTTTATATGTGTAGAAAAACTACCATAAAAGTTAATGGTGCCTCATGAAATAATAATTGACATTATTAAACTATAAGCAGAGCATTACACACACACACACACACACACACACACACACACACACACACACAGTCATTTAAAGCTCTGCTTATATCAGCATTTTGTTATAGTGGAAATGAATATTAAATATTTTTCTTTCTTTTTTAAACAAAGAAAACCAAGTTTTACAACCTTTCATAATGTAAGTACACAAATTATTTGACTACATGAAGAGCAGAGAAACAGTAAGACACAGTAGCATTTACAGTTAGAATTTCAGTCAAAATATGTTTCTTGAACTTGATATAATTCTAGGCATGTGATAATGTAAAGAAAAATACAAAAAATAAGCAATTGTCCTCTCCATTCAAGGAGCTCTTTATACAATAGATAAGTACATATGTGTGCTGTGTATATATATAAAATATCATATATAAAACATGTATATGATGATACAATTTGTTTGATTTAACCTTGCCTAATTTGAACCAATACTGTTTTTGTAAATAGAAATATATATGTAGGTATATAGGCACATTTATATATGCAAAAATTGACATGACCATTTATTTTCTGAATGGAATACTTTAAATTTACACTCATAGAAAATTATAAAAAGGAAAAAGGAAATTCACTTTGATCTGAAAGTACAGATTGATATTAACCTTATTTAGTATATTTTATAAAATTTCTTCTAGGCAGGGTGTATACCGAATATAAGATGCAGGGTATGATTATATAGTGTTGTTTAGGTGGGACACCTACAGTGAACTATTTCTACCCATTCTAGCGTCCTTTTCAATATCCATAGATACAAAGAGGAAATAATGTACACATAATCCTCAAATTTCATTTGTTTAAAAATAAGTTAATGTTCTTTTAAAAAAGTGAGTATCTTATGCCATTGACCTAATTATTATTATTTTTTTTGAATATATGACATAATCACCCAAGTTCCCAGGCTGGTGTAACACTCATCTCTGATTTCTTGGTTATGGGTCAGAGAATAGGAATGATGGTCATTATTACCTGGCTGTTAAAGATTCCACCTGGAAATGACATGCATAAATATGGTTCAAGGCAACCCACTGTGTCATACCCAATTTGAAGGTGTAAGGGAGTATAATTCTACATCTGCCCAGAAGGAAACCATAAATATTTAATAAAAAAACTGATGTGTATAATGCATACAAAAGAAATATAAATATAAGAAAGAAGGAATGAAAATGATCATTATTCATCAATAAAATTATTTGAATTTACTAAGTATAAAATGTAAAGAAATAAAACCACTGGAAAATTCTGAGATTTCAGTATATGTGCTGCTGAAGCGATTTCAGTAAGGTGGTCAGATGTACCACTAAATGTTAAAAAATAAATATTTCTTAAACTTTAATAGCATTTAGTAGGTACAATTTTAAAAATTCTCACCCAAAATGCTTAAACATAAAATCTAGAAACATAAACATTTTTAGAAATGTGTATAATTTATGCAAAAGAAATTATAAGTCTATTTTGAGATCCAGGGGGAAAATGGTCTATATGGAGGAACCATGTTGTTAACTATAATCTTGTAAAAATGTTCAATGTCTATAAATCTTTTTATATATTAATGTAATCATAATACAAAACTCTATAACACTACCTCTCAGAAATGGTGAGGAAAAAAGTGTAATGAGTCTTGTCAGGAAGTCTTAGCTGTAGAAAAACTGAATAAATATAAAGATTTGTTCTTAGATGTTATGAAAAATGTGTGTTTGGGCATTAACATTTTGAGTAGATACAGGCACTAAACATAAAACTAGAACAGAGTTGTGTCTATTTCCAATTATTCTAGGCAATATTCTCTAATTTGGGGGCTACAAAAAAGTTCAGAAATCCTGATAAAGGGAAAGGAGTAAATCAGGACTTGGCACAGTGACTATTTGCTAACCAATGTAGAAATATTCAAATTCAACATTTTAACAATGGTTTAAATACACAAGATAATAACTAAATACCATCTCTGAGTGTGGTTTTGATGCCAGATTGAAAGCATAAGGAGGAATTTACTTAAAAGTATGAAAATATATTAAATTATTTTAACATTTGGAAAGAATATAAATATAAGAAAGCCAAACAACATGCTACTAAACAATAATGGTCAACCAAAAAATCAAAGAAGAATTTAAAGAAACAACATGGAGACAAATTAAAATGAAAGCACAATGGTCCAAAATCTTTGGGAAGCCACAAAAGCTGTTCTAAGAGGGAAGTTTATAACAATACACGCTTGCTTCAAAAAACAAGAAAAATCTCATATAAACACCTAATTCTATAACTAAAGGAGTTAGAAAAGGAACAAATAAAGCCCAAAGCCAAGAGAAAAAGGATATAATAAAGATGATATCAGAAATAAATAGAGAAAAAAAAACCACAATAAAACAGATAAGTAAAACCAACAGCTCTTGCTTTGAAAAGATAAACAAAGTTGATAAACCTTTAGCCAGACTCATCAAGAAAAAAAAAAAAAGACTCAAATAAATAAAATTAGAAGTGAAGAAGAAATAACAACTGACACCACAGAAATACAAAGGATTTTAACAGAATATTATGAAAAATTATATGTCAATAAATCAGACAAGCTAGAAGAAATGGATAAATTCATAGAAACATACAATGTTCCAAAACTGAATCAGAAAGAAGTAAAAAATTTGAACAGACTGATTTCTAGCAAGGAAATTCTATCAGTAGTCAAAAATATCCCCAAAACAAAAGTCTAGGACCAGATGTCATCACGGATGAATTCTACCAAATATTTAAAGAAGAATTAACACCTATTCTTCTCAAACTATTCTAAAAAATAGAAGAGGGAAGAAAACTTCCAAATTCATTCTATGAGGCAGCATTACCCCAATAACCAAAACCAGATACAAACTTAAAAAAAAAAAAAAGAAAGAAAAGAAAGAAAGAAAGGAAGGAAGGAAGGAAGGAAGGAAGGAAGGAAACAGGCCACTATCTCTGATGAATATATTTGCAAAAAATCCTCTACAAGGAGCGCTTGGGTGGCCAGGCAGTTAAGCATCTGATTCTTGGTTTTGGCTCAGGTCATGATTTCAGGGTCATGAGATCAGTATGAAGTTAACTTCAGACTCTCTCTCTCTTCCTTTGCCCCTTCTGCTCATGCTTATGCTCTCTCTCTCTCTAATATAAATACATAAATCTTTTAAAAAGATCCTCAACAAAATTATTAGCAGACTGAATCCAACAATACATTACAAAAAATTCATTCACCATGGTATAGAGGGATTTATTCCAGGGATACAAGAGTGGTTCAATATTCACAAATCAATCAACTTGATACATAAAAACCTAATGTCCCTCTCAATAGATGGAGAAAAAGCCTGTGACAAACCTATTCTCAATGAAGGAGGTTTAGAGGAAACACATACATCAACATAATAAATGCCATTTCAGAAAAAACCCACAGCTAACATCATACTCAACGGGGAAAACCTGAAAGCTTTTCCTCTAATAATAGGAAAGAGAAAACAAGGTCCACTCTCGCTGCTTCTACTCAGCATTGCCCTGGAAGTTCTAGCCATAGAAATCAAAAAGAAAAATAAATAAAAATCTTCTAAATAGGGAAGGAAGAAATAAAAGTTTCATTACTTTCATTACATAGAGAACCCTAAAGATTTCATTAAAGAAATACTAGAACTGATAAATGAATTCAGTAAAGTTGCAGGATGCAAAATTAATATACAGAAATCAGTTGCATCTTTATGTTAATAATGAAGTGGCAGAAAGAGAAATTAAGAAAATAATCTCATTTAAAATTATAGCAAAAATAATGAAATACCTAAAAATAAAATTAACAAAGGGGGAAAAGCCCTGTATAACAATAAAACACTGATTAAAAAAACTGAAGATGATACAAACAAATGGAAAGATATTCCATGTTCATGAAGTAGAAAAATCATCATTTTTTATTTTTTTAATTTTTAATTTTTATTAGCATATAAGGTATTATTAGCCCCAGGGGTACAGGTCTGTGAATCGCCAGGTTTACACACTTCGCAGCACTCACCATAGCACATACCTTCCCCATTGTCCGCAACACTCACCATAGCACATACCTTCCCCCTTGTCTCTACCCCTGTAGCCCCCAGAAACCCTGTTTGCCTTGTGAGATTAAGAGTTTCTTATGGTTTGTCTCCCTCCCCATCCCATCTTGTTTCATTTTTTTTCCTTCCCTATCCCCAAAACCCCCAATTCTGCCTCTCAACTTTCTCATATCAGGGGGATCATATGATAATTGTCTTTCTCTGATTGACTCATTTTGCTCAGCATAATACCCTCTAGTTCCACTCACGTTGTCACAAATGGCAAGATTTCATTTCTTTTGATGGCTGCATAGTATTCCATTGTATGTATGTGTATGTGTGTGTGTGTGTGTATATATATATATACCACTTCTTCTTTATCCATTCATCTGTTGATGGACATCTAGGTTCTTTCCATAGTTTGGCTATTGTGGACATTGCTGCTATAAACATTCAGGTGCATGTGCTCCTTTGGATCACTACATCTGTATGTTTAGGGTAAATACCCAGAAGTGCAATTGCTAGGTCAGAGGGTAGCTCTATTTTCAACTTTTTGAGGAACCCCCATGCTGTTTTCCAGAGTGGTTGTAATCGCTTGCATTCCCACCAACAGTGTAGGAGGGTTCCCCTTTCTCTGCATCCTTGCCAGCATCTGTCATTTCCTGACTTGTGAATTTTAGCCATTCTGACTGGTGTGAGATGGTACCTCATTGTGATTTTGATTTGTATTTCCCTGATGCCCAGTGATGTGGAGCACTTTTTCATGTGTCCGTTGGCCATCTGGATGTCTTCTTTGCAGAAATGTCTGTTCGTGTCCTCTGCCCATTTCTTGATTGGATTATTTGTTCTTTGGGTGTTGAGTTTGCTAAGCTCTTTATAGATTTTGGATACTAGCCCTTTATCTGATATGTCGTTTGCAAATATCTTCTCCCATTCTGTCAGTTGTCTTTTGGTTTTGTTAACTGTTTCCTTTGCTGTGCAAAAGCTTTTGATCTCGATGAAGTCCCAATACTTCATTTTTGCCCTTGCTTCCCTTACCTTTGGTGATATTCCTAGAAAGGACTTGCTGCAGCTGAGGTCAAAGAGGTTGCTGCCTGTGTTCTCCTCAAGGATTTTAATGGATTCCTTTCTCACATTGAGATCCTTCATCCATTTTTAGTCAATTTTCATGTGTGGTGTAAGAAAATGGTCCAGTTTCATTTTTCTGCATATGGCTGTCCAATTTTCTCAACATCATTTGTTGAAGAGGCTGTCTCTTTTCCATTCGACTTCTTTCCTGCTTTGTTGAAGATTAGTTGACCATTGATTTGAGGGTCTATTTCTGGGCTCTCTATTCTGTTCCATTGAACTATGTGTCTGTTTTTGTGCCAGTACCATATTGTCTTGATGATGACAGCTTTGAAATAGAGCTTGAAGTCTGGAACTATGATGCCACCAACTTTGGCTCTCTTTTTGAACATTCTTCTGGCTATTCGAGGTCTTTTCTGGTTCCATATAAATTTTAGGATTATTTGTTCCATTTCTTTGAAAAAAAATGGATGGGATTTTGATAGGGATTGCATTAAATGTGTAGCTTGGCTTTGGTAGCATAGACATTTTCACAATATTTGTTCTTCCAATCCATAAGCATGGAACATTTTTTTTTCCATTTCTTTGTGTCTTCCTCAATTTCTTTCATGAGTACTTTATAGTTTTCTGAGTACAGATTCTTTGCATCTTTGGTTAAGTTTATTCCTAGGTATCTTGTGTTTTTGGGTGCAATTTTGTAAATGGGATTGGCTCCTTAAATTCTCTTTCTTCTGTCTTGTCATTGGTGGATAGAAATGCAACCAATTTCTGTGCATTAATTTTATATGCTGACACTTGACTGAAATCCTATCCAAGTTCTAGCGGATTGGAGTGGAGTCTTTTGGGTTTTCCACATAAAGTATCATATCATCTGCAAAGAGTAATAGTTTGACTTCTTTGCTGATTTGGAAGGCTCTAATTTCTTTTTGTTGTCTGATTGCTAAATCTAGGACTTCTAGTACTATGTTGAATAGCAGTGGTGATAATGGGCATCCCTGCCACGTCCCCGACCTTAGCAGAAAAGCTTTCAGTTTTTCCCCATTGAGAATGATATTCGTGGTGGGTTTTTCATAGATGGCTTTGATGATATTTGAGTATGCACTCTCTATTCCTACACTTTGAATAGTTTTGATCAAGAAATGATGCTGTACTTTGTCAAATGTTTTTTCAGCATCTATTGAGAGTATCATATGGTTCTTGTTCTTTCTCTTAGTAATGTATTGTATCACATTGATCGATTTGCAGATATTGAACCAAACTTGTGGCCCTGGAATAAATCCACCACTTGGTCATGGTGAATAATCCTTTAATGTACTGTTGGATGCTATTGGCTAGTATTTAGGTGAGAATTTTTGCATCTGTGTTCATCAAGGATATTGGTCTGTAATTCTCTTTTTTAATGGGGTCTTAGCTTTTGGGATCAAGGTAATGTTGGCCTCAAACTCCAAAGTGTTCAAACTCCAAAATGAGTTTGGAAGCTTTCCTTCCATTTCTATTTTTTTGGAACAGTTTCAGGAGAATAGGAATTAATTCTTCTTTAAATACTTGGTAGAATTCCCCCTGGGAAGCCATCTGGCCCTGGGCTTTTGATTTTTGGGAGATTTTTTGATGGCTGCTTCAATCTCTATACTGGTTATGTGTCTGTTCAGGTTTTCTATTTCATCATGGTTCAGTTGTGATAGTTTATATATCTCTAGATATGCATCCATTTCTTCCAGATTGTCAAATTTGCTGATGTATAGTTGCTTATAATATGTTCTTATAATTGCTTATATTTCTTTGATGTTGATTGTGATCTCTCCTCTTTCTTTCATGATGTTATTTATTTGGGTGCTTTCTCTTTTTGATAAGTCTGGCCAGGGTTTATCAGTCTTTTTAATTCTTTCAAAGAACCAGCTCCTAGTTTCCTTGATTTGTTCTGTTGTTTTTGTTGTTGTTGTTGTTGCTGTTTGTTTGTTTGTTTGTTTGTTTGTTTCTATTCCATTGATTTCTGCTCTGATTTTTATTATTTCTCTTCTTCTGCTGGGTTTAGGCTTTCTTTGTTATTCTTTCTCCAGCTCCTCTAGGCATAGGGTTAGTTTGTTTATTTGAGACATTTTTTTGTTTCTTGAGAAAGGCTTGTATTGCTATGTATTTTCCTCTCAGGACTGCCTTTGCTGTGTCCCACAGATTTTGAACAATTCTGTTTCATTATCATTTGTTTCCATGATTTTTTTTTCAATTCTTCTTTAATTTCCTGGTTGGCCCATTCATTCTTTAGTAGGATGCTCTTTAGCCTCCATGTATTTGGGTTCTTTCCAAATTTCCTCTTGTGATTGAGTTCTAGCTTTAGAGTATTGTGGTCTGAAAATATGCAAGGAATGATCCCAACCTTTTGGTACCAGTTGAGAGCTGATTTGTGACCCATGACATAATCTATTCTGGAGAATGTCCCATGTGCACTAGAGAAGAATGTGTATTTTTTTGCTTTGGGATGAAATGTTCTGAATATATCTGTTATGTCCATCTGGTCCATGTGTCATTAATGCCTTTATTTCCTTGTTGATCTTTTGCTTGATGATCTGTCCATTTCAGTGGGGTGGGTGTTAAAGTCCTCTACTATTATTGTATTATTGTCAATGTTTTTCTTTGATTTTGTTATGAATTGGTTTATGTAGTTGGCTGCTCCCATGTTAGGGGCATAGATATTTAAAATTGTTAGATCTTCTTGTTGGACATAGCCTTTGAGTATGACATAGTGTCCTTCCTCATCTCTTATTATAGTCTTTGGCTTAAAATCTAAATTATCTGATATATGGTTTACCACTTTAGCTTTTTTTTGCTGTCACTTAGCATGGTAAATTATTTTCCACCCCCTCACTTTAAATCTTGAGGTGTCTTTGGGTCTAAAATTAGTTTCTTGTAGACAGCATATTAATGGGTTTTGTTTTTTTATCCATTCTGAAACCCTGTGTCTTTTGATTGGGGCATTTAGCCCATTTACATTCAAGATAACTATTGAGAGCTATGAATTTAGTGCCATTGTATTCCCTGTAAGGTGACTATTACTGTATATTTTCTCTGTTCCTTTCTGGTATACTACTTTTAGGCTCTCTCTTTGCTTAGAGGACCCCTTTCAATATTTCTTATAGAGCTAATTTGGTGTTTACAAACTATTTTAGTTTTTGTTTGTCCTGGAAGATTTTTATCTCTCCTTCTATTTTCAGTAATAACTTAACTGGATATAGTATTCTTGGCTGCATGTTTTTTCTCATTTATTGTTCTGAATATATCATGCCAGACCTTTCTGGGCCACCAGGTCTCTGTGGATAAGTCTGCTGCCAATCTAATGTTTTTACCATTGTATGTTACAGATTTCTTGTCTGGGGCTGCTTTCGGGGTTTTTCTCTTTGTCATTAAGACTTGTAAGTTTTACTATTAGATGACAGGGTGTGGACCTATTCTTATTGATTTTGAGGGGGATTGTCTGTGCCTCCTGGATTTTGATGTTTGTTCCCTTTGCCATATTAGGGAAATTCTCTACAACAATTCACTCCAGTATAACTTCTGTCCCCCCCTCTTTCTTCTTCTTCTGGAATCCCAATTATTCTAATACTGTTTTGTCTTATGGTATCACTTATCTCTTGAATTCTCCCATTGTGGTCCAGTAGTTGTTTGTCTCTCTTTTACTCAGCTTCTTTATCCTCTGTCATTTGGTCTTCTATATCACTAATTCTCTCTTCTGCCTTGTTTATCCTAGCAGTAAGAGCCTCCATTTTTTATTGCACCTTATTAATAGCTTTTTAAATTTCAGCTTGGTTAGATTTTAGTGCTTTTATTTCTCCAGATAGGGTTTTTCTTCAGGTAGGGTTTCTCTAATATCTTCCAAGCCTTTTTCAAGCCCAGCTAGTACCTTGAGAATCATCATTCTGAACCCTTGATCTGATATATTACCAACGTCCATATTGATTAGGTACCTAGCCTTTGGTACTGCCTATTGTTCTTTTTTTTTTTTTTTGTGTGTGGTGAGATTTTCTGTCTTGTCATTTTATCCAGATAAGAATATAAGAACGAGAGAATAAAATACTAAAAGGGTGGCAAGACCCCAGAAAAAGTGAATTAACCAAATCAGAAGAGACCCCAAACTGTGGGGGGAAGAAAGGAGGCAAAAAATTAAAAATATATATATATATTAGACTAGTGAATAGAACAGAGCCACCCACTTAATTTAGGGAGTATTTTGGTCTTTTTAAAGAAAGTACCTCCAAAACTTTTAAAGAAAGGAAATATATATATAGATATAGATATAGATATA
>RCUC01164606.1:0-30415 GCA_003697995.1 Taxidea taxus jeffersonii | reverse complement strand
CATTTAGCTTTTCCAATATGATCTCCTTTGTCTTCATAAGTCTATGTTATATTGTCTATGAGATCTTCAGGAAAATTTAAAGATTTTTAATATGCAACTTATCATTACATAAAGAGAAATGGGAGTCTAACTTGCTCTAGAAACACATACATGAAGAAGCAAATCTATATAGACCTATAGAGTTTTATTTATCAATCAGATACATTGTATCACATACATTAGGAGTAATTTAAAATAAAATAAAATAACTATAATCGAATTGTGTTTTGATTTGCATTATTCTATAGGGAAATCAGAAAACATTTTACCATGCTTAATATAAGCTATGTTTAGAGCAAATCATTCATGCCATTCAGGTATATAGTAGAGGAGGGAACAAAACTAAAATAGGTAAAACATAAATGCTCTGGGGAAATTTGGGGAAAACAGCGGGAAGAAAAGAATGGCTAATATAGCCAGAATATGAATGCAGTCTCGAGATAATGGAATATAAATTATAAATAAATTTCAAGAGAATGCAAAGTAAAGGGTATGGTCATTTATGTGTTGAAAAATTTGTGGAAATTTTGTCTGCCTCTTCAGTGCTCTAGGTCCTAGCTTAGGGTCTAGCTTAGGGGATGACACATACTACGTTATTAGCAAATCAATATTGAATTGAATTGCATATCTGTGACGTTTCAGAGAATTTCTCAGAGCACTGCCTCTTGAATTCCATTCCAAACTCTCTGGCTATGTTTTATTATCTCTAATTCAACTCTGTAACCCAGCATTGTTTCTCTGCCTGACTTCAAAGTATAGATAACTAAAGTTGTCTATTAGCTTTGAATTTTGGTTTTGTTCTTAGACATATCAAATAGCTGAAAAAACATATAAAAGTAGAAACACATGAAAGACAAATATATGTTTAAAAAACAAGCAAAATATAGTAGGAACAATATGGTGTTGGGTTTGGAAGACACACGTGGACTATGCTAGAAACCAATGGATGGATTATAAAAGAAAAGTAAGAAAGGAAATAGACCTGAGCCTTGGTAATGATGAAGAATAAGTAAGGCATGGTGAATCTGGTGTGTATGTGTGTGTGTGTGTGTGTGTGTGTGTGTGTGTATGTGCTCATGCCCATGTGCAAACCTATGCACCACAGGTTGAATGCCAGGGAAGAACAAGCAGGAGCCTAAAATAATGAGATCTAGTGTTAAGTACATCACTAATCACTCAGTCCTTAAGGAAACATAAACTGGAGAGCAGTTTTGGCCATCAAGTCAAAGGTGACATAATATATCAAAGGGGTAGCTGGGTTTGCGATCTAATGCTAAGGAATATGGCCTGGGCTAGAACAGGCAGGACAGTTCAAGGCATGGTAATGGATGGCACTTTCCAAGGAAATTATGTACAGTGAGGAGAGACAAGACCTTGAAGCTAGACCTTAACATTAAAGCGATAATGAGAGAAGAGAAGGGTCAGAGAAGTCAAAAAGGAGTGTCAAGTGACATTAAGTATTCAAATTAAATCAAGTCCGAAGATCATTTACTAGATTAAGAAACAAGGAATTAAATAACATTTACAAGATTTATTGTTTGTTTGTTTGGTTGGTTGGTTGTGTTTTTGTTTTTCTTCCAGGGTTCTGCTCAAATGGAAAGCCAGATAATGCAGGGCTTAGGAATAATGATAAGCAAGGGAGAGAGACTGGATATAAATTCCTCTTTTTAAAATATCCAAGATAACTCAGAGCTAAAGGTTTGTTTCTTTTTTTTTTTTTTAAGATTTATTTATGTATTTGCCAGAGAGATAAAGAGAGAGCACAAGTAGGCAGAGAGGCAGGCAGAGGCAGAGAAAGAAGCAGGCTCCCCGCTGAGCAAGGAGCCAGATGTGGGACTCGATCCCAGGATCCTGGGATCATGACCTGAGCCTAAGGCAGTGGTGTAACCAACTGAGCCACCCAGGCATCCCGGTTTGTTTCATTTTGTGTTATTTAAATTAAAGTGTTTTGAGCATGTTTCTTATAGAGAAAGAATTTAAATTCTCCTAAGTTAGAGAGGATAAATGATTAAATACACTTTTGAATTATCCATTATTATCAGGAAATTCTGATTTTGAAGACAAGAACATCACTTACCTCATTTTTCCAAGAACTCAAAATTAACTCTATTTTTAAACAGTTAAGTTTCAGCACAATTTTCCTTCATTCTTCAGTATCTCTGTTTTGTTTCATTCTGTTTGGGATTTTGCTTCCTCAGATTATTTCTAAGCTTCACAGTCCCAATAAATAATGGGGAATTATGAAATAATCCTTTTTGGACACAATGACTCCATTAGGTGGAGCATCCTGCTATCAGACCTCAAGAAACCAGATGGAATGATCTCAGAGGTACAACAGGACTGTTGTTTTAGGGAAATTTCTCAGACATCTGCCACATAAAACCGCATACATTGTTTCTTGCCTTTCTTAACTGCCCCCAACTTTTTTTTAAGATTTTATTTATTTATTTGACAGAGAGAGAGACAGAGAGAGGAACACAAACAGGGAAAGTGGGAGAGGGAAAAACAGGCTTCCTGCAGAGCAAGGAGCTGGATGTGGGGCTCCATCCCTCAACCCTGGAATCATGACCTGAGCCTAAGGCAGACGCTTATCACCTGAGCCACCCAGGAACCCTGCCTTTTTTTTCTTTTTTCAGTAGATTCAAAATCTAATAATAAGGGACGCCTGGGTGGTTCAGTTGGTTAGGCGGCTGCCTTCGGCTCAGGTCATGATCCCAGCGTCCTGGGATCGAGTCCCACATCGGGCTCCTTGCTTGGCGGGGAGCCTGCTTCTCCCTCTGCCTCTACCTGCCTCTCTCTGCCTGTGCTCTCTCTCTCTCTCTCTCTCTCTCTAACTAATAAATAAATAAAATCTTAAAAAAAATCTAATAATAACTCTTTTAAATTTTCCCAAGCAATTGTAATCCATTATTATTCTAATGAACTCCAATTTATAAGCTATCTATTATATAATATTTATATGGTTGTACACTGCAACCTAACAGCAAACATTGACCTTTTGGCATAATACCTATATCCTTCTTCAATAATATCTGTAGCTAAAGTTTTACAGCTGCTTTCTATTTCCATACACATCCCGATGCCTTCACTATGAGTACAGCTCTTCATTGCTATTTTCATTTGAATAGTCTGTTCATTCTGGTACGTAAGCACTAGCATTTAAAGGATGCAAAAAAAAAAAAAAAGGAAATTAAAAGTATTTTTAGGAAATAGAATTGTTTTCACTAGTTCTTATGTTTTCTGAAGTATTAAACTTTAGTAGAGCCAAAAAAAAAAAAAAAAAGACTTTATATTTTATTTCTGTCTTAGTTGCCTGCCTGGATAAAAACATTTTATTTCTCGAGATTTACCCTTAACTCTTTATTGTCAAATGTTTAGCTTTTTATAAAGAGAAATAAGCATTTGGAATAATTAGGTTTTTACACATAGAATTCAATCCAACATGGTGAACTGAAGTGAACTTTCAGAAAAATGGAGTCAGTTCTTGGCTAATGGGGTACCATTTTCCACTCAAGACCATCACCTAAATAACTCAGATTCTTATAGCCAGAAAAAGAATATTTAAATTCTAACATGACATTTTTTAATCAAGTCAGAGAAAAAGACTGAGTCAACTGGGTCAGGATATGACTAAATTCCTCTGGGATAAGTGGTTAAGATCCTGGGCTTTGAGCCAGATCCCTGGGTTCAAATCCAAGCTTCTCTACTTAGATGCTGTCTGACCACCTAACCGTTCCATCATCTGGTTTTCTAGACTGTAAGACGACACAGGTAATAGCTGTTGTAGGGATGCTCAACGGATTCATTACTATAATATAAATAAAGACACTTAAAACAGTGTCTAGCACATAGAATTTAGAAGGTAATACTGCATTTTGGCTCTGTAAAATAAATCACTGACTGTTGCTTGTCCCATGCACGACCAGTCAAAACATTTCAACAATAATTCTTCCCCCCACTAAATTAATATAAATCTAACTGTAATGAAAAATGCTTAAAATTCTTGATTTATTGTGGACATTTAGTCAACATAATAGCATGCTCTTAAAGAAAACAGTGGACAGTATTTCTAGGCACACAGATTCCATATTTTGTGAGCTTCATTCAAACCCAGATAAAGCAGAACTACCTCATGTCTAGTTATTGATAATAAAAGAATTTGAGGCTGTGGGGGATGATCACCTTGTTTAAATACTTGATAAGAGAAATAAAAAATATAAAAACACAAAAATATATCTATTTTTAAAATCACAGTTAGTGAAGTTATGTTTCTAGGAAGGACATCACTAGCTTCTAAATATTACCTTACATAGTTATAGTTCCTAGTCATTAAATGTTTACAGCAATGTGCTTGTGGTATCTGTCGCACTGACTTAAGAATACATTTTGGTCATTACTATCTCTTGCTGTTTGCCTGCAGTGAGCTCTCACATAATTAGGGCTGAATACACTGCACTTTTAAAATTAAACCAAGCCTCTGGGAAAGAATCATGGAAATAGATGGTTAAAGGACACCCAGGCAATTAACAAGCATGATAAAGTTAAAAATTGAAGATAGGAAAGTAGGTTAAGAGCTTTTCTCTCTTTCCAACATGATGTGTTGATACAGAAGGAATATACATTAGATCTATTTTTCATAGAAAAGAAACATAGAGGCAGTCCACATTTGGTCAACAAGTAAATCCCTTTGCTATTTTCCAATGGATTTTTCTACCTTTTAAGCACACAATTCTGAAATAATTCTTGACTTTAAAAACTCAACTGAAAATACTTTATGCTTTCTAAATCACAACAGTGTAACAACAGACTAATAAAGACTTAAAGTTTAAATATCTAAGATAATTTTACCCCAGCCATTACCTTTTTTTTTTTTAACAACAACAAAAAAATACACGGAAAAATATTGACTACTGTGATGGTTTGCAACAAAACTTTCAGAACTAAATAGATAAAAATTATAAGATTTAGCTGATGAGTAAATACAGAATCAATGTATGATTTTCTTTAGTGGCGTATCATTTTTGTACGACTTCCCTACTGGCGTTCTTTCCCTCCGTTGAAGTTAAATCCTTAGGTGCCTGCCTTCTTTACTAGATAAAAATCCCCTGAAGATTGTTACTGGTAGTTTCATTCTTTCTCACATGGAAAGCCCCTGGTGTTCCCTGAGAACATACTCAGCACTCAGTAAATATTTATTGAATGAGTGAATTCACGAGTATGGTCCAATATCTTTCAGATAAACCACTATTGTTTATTTGTAGTTCTACATTAATCACTTAAGAGGATAACAAAAAGAAACCAAAAAGGGAATTTACTATTTGCTAAATATTGGATAGGTGTCAAGCCTCTTTCAGACATTATCTTATTATCACAACATCCCAAAGGAGACGGATAACATTCTCTCCAATTTTACAGACTAACTTCAAAGGGATTGAACATCTCCTCAAATCAAGTTAAAAGAGTTAACGTTTTGATTTTTCAGAGATCGTGTCTGTGTCATTTCCCCACTGTAAGGTTGCATTATCTTGCCTTGCCCTAGCGTAAGCAGGGTTTTGCTCCAAATGCAAATCAGATCTGTGAGTAAAACAGAAAGATAAATAGTATTACACTTCCTTTTCATCATGTCCTGATCTTTCTTTTTGAAAATTAAGATCTCTTCCCCCTTTTTTCCTACTTTTTATTGTAAAATAGACAGATACAGAAACCAGTGATTTATTATAAACCAAACATCCTTGAAACCACCATTCAGGACAAGAACAAGAATTTTATCA
This sequence comes from Taxidea taxus jeffersonii, assembly GCA_003697995.1. Classification (NCBI taxonomy): domain Eukaryota; kingdom Metazoa; phylum Chordata; class Mammalia; order Carnivora; family Mustelidae; genus Taxidea; species Taxidea taxus. The sequence continues at coordinate 24,605 of RCUC01164606.1, read as the reverse complement.
GCACCACTCCCAGGAAGCCCTGCCAGGTGCACCACCCCAATCACAGCCCCCAGGGAACCCTCTGAAATAACAGTTCTGCTTTCACAGTAGTTACTTCCTTGAACTTCTTGATATAGTTTCATCTCAATTACACACCCCTAAATTGCAGAGTTTGATCTGCGTCAAACCTCCACTTTCAGACTGCCTCTTAATCTACAAATTCCCCTCCATCCCATTCTTTTCCTTACTATTTATCTGCTGAAGAACCTGGGTGGCAGACCCATTGATTCTCCGACACTGGATTTTGCTGATTACAAGTTCAGCTTGTTTCTCAGCCCTCCGTATTTCCCCAAGTTTGGCACCGGGGCGCAGAGGCCAGGTGAGACTCAGATTCCGTTCCCTTGGCAAAACTATGGCTGTGTGTGTTCTTTAATCAAGAAAATGCAACATCTGGGGCGCCTGGGTGGCTCAGCGGTTTAAGCCTCTGCCTTCGGCTCAGGTCATGATCCCAGGTACTGGGATCGAGCCCCCAAATCAGGCTCTCTGCTCAGCAGGGAGCCTGCTTCCTCCTCTCTCTCTGCCTACCCGTGATCTCTACCTGTCAAATAAATAAATAAAATCTTAAAAAAAAGAAAAGAAAATGCAATATCTGGCTCTGCGCTTTCTTGTCATTAGTGACCATTGATGTTCAACGGCTAGATGGCGTTAATTCAATGGTGGTGGTAAAAGGCTGATTTTCTAATAATACCATTACCTTCTCATGTACTAACTTCACAATTTTATAAAGACACTCTTTTCCTCCTCTACTATTTGGCTACACATTGGTTCAGATAATACAGGCAAAGCAGGGTGATTCATTTCTTTCATTTATCCAGGTTTCAAGGCAAGGAATTGAGTACTTATGAGTTTCAGAGGTTAACCATTTTTGTATCATTCTGAACTCAAGTTTGAACATCCTCTGAGTTTGACTTTGTTGAAATTCTCATCCTTTTTGAAACTCATCTTGGCTTCTTCAAGTTGGCCCCTGATTCTTTTTTATATTACCCTGGTAGTCTTTCGTAATTTTCTATCTTACTATCTTACTATCGTAATTTACTATCTTACTAACTTACTTTCTGGTATGTCAAGTTGTTCCGAGCCCTTAAGATGTACTTCCAGCCCCAGACCTGACATCAGCCATTCTCCTCCTGAAATTGCTGCAGACCTCTTTCTCTTGGATTGTGCAAATCCCATCCCAATTTCAGCTGCTTCTCTAGCATATACCTGTTGGTTATGTGGGAAGTTTGCCTATTCTCTGATCTAGCAGATAACCTTGATTCTTGTTATTTCCTTCCTTCAACCTTCATGGAGGTTCAAAAAACACAGGGCTTGCAGTGGGTACAGGTTTGTCCAAAACTATTCTTTAGGTTTTGCTATAAAACTATCTGGTTTTGCTATAAATATTGTCCAGGTGTTTTGGTTTTTGCTGTCTATCTGCCATATATCTATATGATATATGATAGATATATAATAGATAGATAGATAATATCTGCCATATTTTTTATGTGTAAAAACTAAGCTATCACTGTCTTCTAAAATTCAAGTTCCCTTTCCTTTTAAAAATTATGTCAACTTCAATTTCCTTGTATTAAGATCTATGATATCCTTTCCATTAACAAGACACAAGGATCAACTTAATAGTGCTTATTCAGAAAAATTCTGGTTGGATTTTTCTTTTTTTAAGTTTGGTGAACACAGTAAAAGAACCTCTTGCCACAGAGTTGAAGTTCAAAATACTGACTCAATATTTTATTAATTATACCTTCTTTCAAAACACTGATTCAAAATTTTATTAGACAGTGTTAGTTTCCAATCCCCACACAACAGGGCTTGAAATGTGCACTGTTATACCAAGGCAACACAATTTGGCAAAAGGAAAAAAAAAAAATGACACATACAAAAAAGTAATGTTACCCTTTCTTAATCTCATTGCCCAGAGATATATTTTCAGCTTTATTTTGATGAAGATAGCATTGATTCCAAAGACAGTGACATTTAAATAGCATTTACGGGGCTGTGAAACGAGTCATCCCAAGATATCCACAACATATATTCCCAAATTTTTTAAAAACTACATAAAAACAAGCATTACAGTAAACTGAATCAATCCAAGTATGCATGCATATTATTTTAAATAGCTTCAAACTTTATTTCTCAATACATGTTTCTGTGTATTAGTTTAGGCTATCTGCATAAATTAAAATATTCCTTTTTATTGTAGGAAATATAGGGAAAAAGACCATCTGGTTGCTGAAAACCATGTATGAAAACCAAGACTGAGTATAGTATTGCTAAATTTCTTCATTCACTCATGTTTATTGAGTGCCTACTTCATGCATGCATGGAGCTAGGCTTGGGAATACAATGCTTTATACAGAGGTTATAGCTAAGCCCCTAAGTGAGGCTTAATTATGGATGGGGAAAGATCAAAGTCAAATTAGATAATCAAAACATTTCATATAACATAACAAATTGTGAAAAGTTCTATGAAGTAAAGACAGGGCAGAGGTATAGGGAATAACTGCTAATCAGGGTTTTGGACAAGGTTGAAAATTTACTCGGGTTATACTTGTTTATATCTTTCTACTACTATGAAAAATATTATAGAGATCCCCCTTGTATCCATGAACGTGTCATACTTTTTCTGCAAGATAATTTATTAGCTTATACTTTTCAAGACCTTTTTCCTTTCCTTTTTTTTTTTTTTAAGATTTTATTTATTTACTTGACAGAGAGAAGTCACAAGTAGACAGAGAAGCAGGCAGAGAGAGGGGGGAAGCAGGCTCTCCACTGAGCAGAGAGCCCGATGCAGGGCTCAATCCCAGGACCCTGAGATCATGACCTGAGCCAAAGGCTTACCAACTGAGCCACCCAGGAGGCCCTCAAGAACTTTTTCTAAGGTCAAACAGGTTTTCAGAAAGGTTTCAACACTTTACACAGTCTTTAGAATAGTATGTTGGAAAGCTATACCTCATGGCGACATTAATAAGTAATTGATTAATATTTTTCTAGGAACTCTGATTTCAGTTGTTTTTACCTTTTATAAACTTAAACTTCTTTGGATTTAATTTTACTGCAAACTGATGAGAATGGATTTTATTTAACTATTTTAGTTGATTAATACTACTTATTGTATAACTTATCTTTTATATAGTGATTTGAATTTTTTTCAAGTTTTTTTAAATTTCAAATGTGCGTATAGAGTTTGTATTTTTGGCTTTTGTAGTCAGTGATTCTTTCCTTATTATAGATCCTCAAGCATGGTTGTAACATGTAGGCAAGTTGCTGACATATTTTAACATATTTATCTTATAATCAGTCATCCTACTGAACTTTGCAGTTAATTTGATCATTTATCAGTTGGTTTAATCAGCTTTTTAAAGCAAGTAAACATCATCTGCAAAAAGTAACTAAGTGTCTTCTCATTCCAAATAGGTTTCTAGCTATAACTTTGTGCCTATTGCATTGTCAAGAACTATTCAATCCCTGCTGATCAAGTACCTAGCCCCAGAAGTAACTTCTTGGTTGACAGGGAATTCTCTCCATCTCAAAACAAGACTTTCTAGCTAGTTCTAATTCTTAAATGGCTTCTCCAAATAAGGCTCTGTCTCCAGGTGTCTTCTACCCATTGTTTTTAGTATCGTATTTCTGTGTGAAAATATTAAATAGTTTAGTAAGTCTTAACTTGGAATCCAAAACTAAATGTGCTTGCACAAACCTCTTGAAATCACAGACAAAATTTTGTAAATATATGCACTTTTCTAGGACAGAGGATCCCCAGCTTTCATTTGATTCATAAAGTATGCTATGAGCCTGACAGCCTAAGAGTCACAAAATGGATAAGCATGAATGATTAGTGCAATCAATAATTACAGGTAATAGAATTCTTGGGTTATTTATGTTATTCAGTATATGTACAACCATAACTAGGTGGTGTCAGCATATATCTCTGCTGTTTTTATACCAAAAAAAAAAAAAAAAAAATCTGAATACCAGATAATAGAGCCTTCCCTAATCTTCAACCTAATTTACATGATTACTCAAAATATATAACAAATTTATTGCTCAGAACAAAGAACCTCTTTAAAAACAATTATTTAAATAATGAAAAATTCTTCTATAGAAAAAATAAGGAATACTATTTTCCCTATCGTTACTACTAATATAACATTCAGTATTCATTTTTTCAGCCTCTGCTCACATCTCTTAAACAACAAAGATTGTATAATTTTTTTAAAAATATTTTATTTATTTATTTGACAGAGAGAGAGATCACATGCAGGCAGAGCAGCAGGCAGAGAGAGAGGGGAAAGCAGGCTCCCTGCTGTGCAGAGAGCCCGATATGGGGCTCGATCCCAGGACCCTGAGATCATGACCCGAGCTAAAGGCAGAGGCTTAACCCACTGAGCCACCCAGGCACCCCACAAAGTGCATAATTTTTAATACAGTATATTCTCTTTAAAAAACAAGGTTAACACATTCTGCAAGGGTAATAAGTGACATCTGCTATAAAATTATGTTAAAAAAAGATTAAAAAACAATTCTTCTAAATTTGCAGTCTTTCTTAAATCGTATTTCCAAATAACCATTTTTCACAGGCTATTAAATTTGACAATAAAAAAATGAAAGAATTTAGCAAGTTATGAATCATCTTATTTGGCTCATATATAACATTTAACTGATTTGAAATAAGATCCCAAATAGTTTAACTATGCCACTTTCTGATGAAAATAAAGATTAACAGGAAGGAATACATGTAACTCAATGCCATCAGAATTTTCCCTAAAAGCTATTCTAAATGTTCAATACTGTAGCATTCTATACCAACTCAGAAGATGATAATAGTATATCCGGAAGATGTTGCAGATAGAGGATGCATTAGAAGTTTTCCAATAGCACACACAAAAACTGCCATTGTACATCTGGGCTTCCGCTGCCCAGATTTCTAAGATAAAGAAACAACAGCCTAACACTTACATGGCCCTGCCTTCACAGACATATTTGCTTTAAAGAATCCTAAAGGTTGTTAAGTATGCACAAAGAGTTTTCTCAAATAGTTCACACTCCTTAATTGTTTCCATTTTAATTTCATAATAGCTAACACACAACATTAAGTGCAGAGCATTAATTTCTAAGCACGATGTATCCAGATACTATAAAAATATACAATATGAACATAAAATATATATCACTCTAATAACCTGATAAGATACATATATTATTTTCCTCATTTTATAATTGAGGAAACTTAAAACCCAGAATTTTGTAGACATTATCATTTACCTTAAAGTAGCTTTCCCACTTCTTGATATGTAAATTTCTCTTTAAAAAGTTTTAGTTTTTTTTTTTCTGACTTAATTGTGTTCTGAAGCTTCTGTGGGATGACCCTTGGTGGGGTCTTTTCCGTTCATGATGGTGAGCGCTCTGTGAGTTTCTCAGAAAAGACATTTCATTTCCTGCTATCTGGAAAATTTTGTTTAAAATATCTCTGTTAATTCCATATGCCCATTTTCACACTTTGTTCTCATTCTGAAACTCTTTTTATAGATTTTGACCTTAAAAATTATCCTTTATTTTGCTTATATTTTCTATTCTCTTTTTTTTTTTGCCCTAATTCTGAGAGGTTTCCTAAACTCTATGTGCCAACTTATTACACCTGAGTGCCTTTGTTTTTTTGTTTTGTTTTGTTTTGTTTTACTTCCTGGATACTCTTTTCATAGCATATTCTTACTGTATACATAAAATATCTTCCAAAGATATAATTTACAGACAATTTTTTAAAATAATGTTGTAATTTCCCTTAAGCCCAAACGCCTCTCTGTTCTCTGGACTTTCTTCTGCTCTTTGATTTAGTCTCTCTCTCTTATGAGGGAGACTTTTCTCAAAAGACTCATAATCTTTTGCTTCTAGATCATATTAAATGATAGAACAACAAAACGTAATTACATTCTCTATGTACATATGTAAGGCTTTTTGCAAAGTCATTAGATAATGAATAATAATTTGTAGGCTTTGAAATGTCTCCCATTGGCTTTATTTTTCTCTAGTTTCCTGCTTGAGGAGAACTGACCTGGCTCCAAGCATTCTAATGTCCAGACTGAGAGTTCTGTATTCACTATGAAGACCCTTATTTAAGCCTCCTGGTTTCAGCCTGGCTTTCTTGGAAACTGTTTCTTAACAAGTGCCTCACGTCCTAAACACTTCTGGGGTTCAATGGTGAAGGACTGTGGAAGTAAAATATAATTTCTCCACAAGCCTTCTATTTCCCAAAATGTTTTTGAGATCTCTTATTCCTCTGCTTTCTCCTCTTTCTTCTATTTATCTCTGTATCTGTGTGTCTTCTCAAAGTGTTTTGGAATGATTACAAGTAGGAAGAATAAATAATTAGGTTTAATCCATAATGTTTCCCTGCAGGTTCAAATTATTTATACTAGTAGCCGTGTTTCCTTTCAGGTAAAAGAGTTGGAGTGACAGAATTAAGATTCAGAAGAGCTGAATTCCTGGCCCAGTTCTTTAAGGATCTATCTATGTCACCATGTTCATGCTGCTTAACCTCCCTGCAGTTTCATTTAGTCACCTGTACTGGGCAGAGATGTAATAGTTGTGACATGTCCTTGCAGGTGGCAATGCGGGGAGAAGATGCTAGGTATTGCTATAGGGAAAGAAAGAGCTTGCTTTACCTAGATTTACTAACGGTAAGATTAAATGTGTGCACTTCCTGGTTGCTGACTAATTCTTCATTAATTTATTCAATAATATTTGTTAAAATCTGTTATGTTTACCCAGTAGTTCCAATTCTAAGAGAATTGAAAATATATCTCTGCACAAGAAATTGTTCTAGAATGTCCATATCAGCAGTATTTAATAACCAAAAGGCAGGAGCAGTACAGATGTGTATCAACTGATGAATGGATAAATTTGGTATATCCACACAACAGAATAATTGTCAGCAAAAAAAGAAATAAAGTACTGAAACACGCTACAAAACATGGATGAAACTTGAAAATATGCTAAGTGAAGGAAGTCAATAACAAAAGACTACATGTCATTCCATTGAAAAGAAATACTCAGGAAAAAAAAATCTCTAGAGGCAGAAAGTAGATTGGTGGTTGCTTAGAACTATGGGAAGGGAAGGATAAAGGAAACAGAAATGAGTGTTAATGGGTATTTATAAGTTCCTACCTGGATAAAATTTTCTAAAATTGATTTGGGTAATGGTTGTATAACTCTCTGTGAATATACCAAAAAAAAAAAAAAAAAAAATTCAATCATACACTTTAAATGAGAATTGTATCTTAATTATATCTCAAAAAAGCTGGGTTTTTTAAAGATTTTATTTATTTATTTGACACAGACAGAGAGACACAGCGAGAGAGGGAACACAAGCAGAGGGAGTGGGAGAGGAAGAAGCAGGCCTCCAACTGAGCAGAGAGCCCCATTCAGGGGCTGATCCCAGGACCCCTGGATCATGACCTGAGCCAAAGGCAGCCACTTAACAACTGAGCCACCCAGGTGCCCCTCAAAAAAGCTGTTTAAAAAATAATGCATCTGAGAAAATTTAAGCAGGGAAAAATCTCTTATGTGTACTTTTATGGCATTAGGAATATAAAATTGAATAATATTAAAGATATCATGGTACTTAAATTCTAGTGAAGGGACATATATATGATTATAAATTCCAATGAGATGAGACTCAGAAAATTAAATATGGGTAAAGGTTGAGGGGGATCATAATGATTAAAATGAAAGCCAAATGACAAGGAGAAACTGTGATGGAGAATAACAAAAAGTGGAAAGAGAATCTTAGGCAGGAAAGTTAAATGTCACATCAAAATCTCTGGGACAGGGAGAACTCAGCTTATTGCAGGAGCTGAAAATTTACCCAAGTGGCTAGAAAACAGTGAGGGAGTAAGTTGGGGGTAATAAGGTTACACAGATAAATTGAAATTGTGCAAGACTGGGTAGCTCATCTCGTAGCTCAAACTTACTCTAAAAGTAATGGGAAGCCTCCAAAGGGTTTTAAGCAGCATATTATTTGCATTAAATGATATTTGCTTTTTAAGATCACTCTTCCCACTCTATGATGACTAGAATACAGTTTGGACTTTCTGTCCTAAAACCGCTTATGCACATCTCAACAGAAATATCAACCACGCTGGTAAACCTACATCGCTCATAACTTTAAAAAAGTGTCTCAACTGGTGGCAGAATTAAATTGGTAAAGTTGACACGGACAGAATCTGTAAAATGTTCAGTCAGTAATTCCATTCCCTGAACTATGCCTTTTTATAATGAAGAGGAACACACAAGGATGTTCACAGCAGCACTATTTAACATGAATGTATAAAATTTGTAAATAGTTGCTAATTCTGTATGTGTGTAATTAGCCTTACTAATTTAGCATTATACCTAATGTCTTGAAAATAAAAAACAGGTCTATGTTAATAAGATGGCCCAACTGTAAACCCAGGACACATATAATTCTGCTATTTTACTTTAACCGAGTTGTCACTTATTAGGTGAAATGGTTCAAGGATATTATGGGCAAATTAACTAATAAACTTGAAAAGGGTCATCAACATCAATTTTTGTTATTCGGACTTGGGTGAAGTGTGTCAGATAAACCCTCAACTCAAAAATAATCAATGTCGCCTAAATGGATCAGTGGGTTAAGCATCTGCCTTTGGCTCCAGTCATGATCTCGGTGTCCTGGGATTGAGTCCCTTGCCAGGCTCCCTGCTCAACAAGGAGTCTCCCTGTCCCTTTGCCTCTCCCCTTGCTCATGCTCTCTCTCAAATAAAAATCTTTTTTAAAAAATCAATGTAAATATATATGCTTATGTGCATATAACTGTATATAGATGCCCCTTGAATAGTTTCTATCCACATGCACAACACACACACGCAACACAGAGAATTAATAGAACCAGGACAATTTATTTTGCAAAAACAAAGATAATTCCAGGATGCACCAGGAAGCATCACCATATTCCCTTGATTTTTTTTTTTTTCAGGAAAAATAATGGTAAGTTGTACATCAAGATGCCTTCACAAAGAAAATGATTTGTAGAAGAAACGTACTTAGTGCAAGTAAAAATATTTTTTTCCTAGTGTATGCAGATTTTTTTCTTCATTACCACCACCTCTGCTGCTAAAATATATAGTGTCAGCTTAATCTGTAGTTTGTTACTTCTTTATAGAAAATGATACAATGAAAATTTTTCACAGACCCAGAAAACACTCAGTACTCTTCATGTAGGGCTATGGTCTACCACAATTTGTATTGCAATTACAAGAAACTATATTTGAAAGTCCTCACCCTTAGCCCAATTTTTGTCTATAAGTCATGAAGTAAATTATCTTCTAAATAAACGAATTAAATTTAGAATGGCAAACTGTTCGCATAAACAACATATCAAATATACTTTGCTTGCCTCTTACTCTGAGACTAAGTTCATTAAACGGCATAATGCACAATTACAAATACTACTTAAATTGCTTTTTTTGGTGTTGGTGTTGTTTCCGTGTGTGGTTTTTGACCAAGTAGATATAGTGTAATTAGATTTTGTTAAATGAACTCTTGATAATAAGTAATAAATTGTTCAAATGCATTTAAAATTCTTGCATTACTCATCAACATTCAAGTTCATAAGTGTAAGTCCACATAATTAAATATGAATTGATGAAAACAAATCTGCCCAAAGATTCTCAATTTATACCAAGTCCCTAAAAGTAGGTTTAAAGGGAAAGTTGCTCAGAAAAGAATGAAAAACTTCTCTTAACATTTAGTAGTATAATATCACTGTCATATCTATCAAATGCAATGAAATAGTGAAACATTAAATAAAATTTAGCTTTGTAACTTGTATACTAAGAAAAAGTAATGGAAGAAATTCATACTTGCAAATCTTTCAAATAATTTCACTTTAATTGGGCCTAGAGCCACTAAGAAAAACTTAATTGAATTTATAAGACATAAAAAGGTGCACCTGACAGAGAAAATAAATCCTTAAGGTTAATTTTGGCTGCGTTGATATGCAAAGCAAATAAGAGGAGCATTGCTGGGAGAGTGCAGACTGCATTCAGCACAGAGATAGCATAACAGTAGGCTAATTAGTCCTTAAACCCAGAAGGTTGTTTTTTCCTGAGAAGCTCCTGGAAACAAAGGTTTCTCTCTGACTTACTGTGTAATATGGGTGAAGCCTCCCTCCACTAATGAACACATCAGTGACCTCTGACATCACCACTGTTGTGGCTACAACACAAGCACAGAAGCAAGGCCAGAAAGGGCAACAACTTCGGGAAGTGACTCTCATCTCTAGAGTCCTTGTGTCCTTACTGTGTCCTTACGACACAATAAGCTTTTCCTACAGTTATACGCACTAATTGATGAGAAGCAGGAGAAATAATAAGTCAAGATATAAAATCTCCCTTGCCAGAGGCAAGATGTTGGCTGACAGTATATATGAAATGGGAGCATTAACTATAAAAGAGCCCTTATATAACAGTGATCCAGAAAAATAATGTCAGAATCCCTGAAATGGTAAATAGTCTGGTGAAAAGTCTTTCAAGGTAAATTACTCAAATAATAAAAACGATCTGCAAACATACTCTACTCTTCCAGACCATCTGAATGATTGTGTCAGAACCATGGATTGGCTCTGAAAGCACAAGGCTACACCAGTGTCAATTTTTTATTAAATAAATAAAAGGTAAAATTTTAGCTAATAAATACATAACCATTGTTAGTGGTCTCAAAAAAAAAAATCACATTTAAGCTCCTAATTAGATACTTGCTTCTGTGTATGTTGTGCATATGAAACTCAGCAAGACTGAGACCACATCCACACTACACCAAGATCAGGGTAATTTTACTTTTTAAGTAACTGTATTTTCCCTAGTATGGGGGCTTATATACCAAGATATAAACAAAAACTTAAGATTTTCTTTACTAAACTCCCTAGCTCCCACCCAATTATTTGCAAAAAAAACACAAAACAAACCCAAATCTTATGAGACTATAAAATCAAAGGCTACGTTCCTTCGGGAGGCTCTGGGGGAGAAATCCACTCCTTGCCTTTTCCAGCTTTCAGACACCGAATGCCTTCCTTGGCTCCTGGGACATCACTGCTTCCATCATCACATTTCCCTTTCTGCCACCCAGTTATTTCTAACGGTATTGGAAGTATTTGATAGCTGACTCTTCTGTAGTCCCTGAAGGTTTCTAACATCATCCTCTCCTGAGAAAGAAGGGAAATACAGAGCCTCTGCCCTACTTACACGGGAGTTAGGAGAAAACTACCTGCCAGACACAGCAGTCGCCCTCTTGGGCCTGCAGGTGAGAGAAGCACCCAGCTAGCTCTGCAGGAGTCTCAGTGGGAGCACAGCCCGGCCACCAGAGGGAAGCGGAAAGGGACTTGCCCTGGAAGTCATCCTGGAAAGGGGATCATCAGCACAGTGTTAAAATCCTGACACGCCCTGGTGTAGCGGGCTCACACTACATGCAGCAATATGGGGCTGACCAAAGAGCAGAAGGAGTAAACTTCCTTGGCCATGCAAAAGCTTATGAGAGTATCAGTTAAAAATTTAAAAAAAAAAAAAAAAATCTTTATTTCCGGTATCTCCCCATCCCTCCATGGACATTTATTCTTGAGTGTCACTTTCTCATTGGCTAAATTATTACTGAAAGTAATTGTGGCATTGTATGAATCATAGCAAAACTCTGCCCTTAAAGTGTCTTTTTCAGGAAGGAGCCTGAGGTGAACAGATCATAATCATAACATTTCTATTATGTTAGAGATTATTCCCATATCACTTTTCCTTTAGGAAAAAAAGTACTGTTAGAATTTTGTCTCTCTTATTTCTGCTTTTGTCATGACATTATCCTGACACGTTACAGGTTTTGAGAAATCTTCTACTGGTATTGAGAGCACATAAAAATATTAATGAAATAATAAGATTTCAATGTCTTAACATATGCAAATAAGTATGGACATGATTACTTCCTTAATTTTTTGTTTTAGGAAACTGGTATATATTGTAATTACGAGTTTTAAAATCTTTTTTCACATACCTTCCAGTTAAAAGCCTAAACCTAGTCATTGTTTACTTTATGTCTGTCATTTCCTTTTTCCAGTGATGCAAGAGGAAATCAAATATCATAAACTACTCCACACTGCAGTTTATGTTTAGAATTTTACCTCACTTTTTAATCATTTCTCATTTCTTTGAAATGTATGATAAAAATAAACCATCATCTGATTTCAATTTATTTCTTATTTAGTAATATTTTTTGTTTTCAAAAAAGGTATTTTGTCTCAGATGACTCACTTGAGAAAATGTGGAGAATCTTTGATTTTATGAATTTCATTCACTCAAAAGATACCAGTGCATCATTCCAATTCCTGAAAGTTAGCCCAATGTTTTTATCCAGTAGGTGGGGAAAGTTTAATCATTTAATATATGCCACCATGTTGAAAAGAGTAATCTCTTTTCACATTACTCAAGAAATCGAAGTATTATAAGTAATCAAGAATGATCACTTAATTGAGGTACAATTAAATAAACAAAGTGTAGCATTTTATTTGCATGTGAATAGTGAACCACATATATTTCTGCAAACACCACGCTTACTTTTGTTATTAAGACTAAAGGCTGTTTCCACGTAAACTTTTTTCATGATAAAAAGGTAATAGGTTGCAACGTATTTCCACTGAGGATTGAGGGAGAGACAATATTCTACATTTGATGTTAACCTTTAAAATTCTAAAGAACGTGACAATCTAATACAGCTTAAAGCAAGGTCATTTTTTTAGTTTGCTTCTATAAGTATCTTCCTGATGAAGGAAACATGCTTGATTATTTAGGAGATCCTCTTAATGTAAACATTCTGTCAGTCTGACTCTTAATTTGACACAGACTATGCCAAATAGTCATTAGATTTTATAAGCCTTCCTCTGGACTTTGTTACATGTTTTTGCAAATAGGAACCTTAAAATGATACAATTCCCAAATCCCATTCACTCTATGCATTAATAATAGAGGTTACTGATTTCTGAGACAATATATAAATTTCAAAGAAGGTGAAGACAGTCACTCCAAGGCTCCGTGCGGCAGGAGTTGGGTTTTCCACAACCAATGTCATTCAGAACTGTGGACAGCTCCTATTAAGGCACGGAGTTGATGGCAATTTCCCTTAAACATAGCTCAAAGCAATGCTGCTTTCTGTGGCTCTCTTGGTTTGCTATTTAATAGACGTCTGTTAAAACTGCACAGTTTGCACAACTACTCTTTCCACTGATCCCTTTTCGAAAGAGTTCAGTTAAATAATAAATAAATAACAAACGCCACCCTGTTTTATCATTTTAAATGGAAAGCCCAACCTAACTCGGAAGCTGCAGGGTGTGCGCACGCTAATAAGAGGATCTACTTCACGACCTTCGTTTGATAATCTCTAAACACGCTTTTAACCGAGAGAATACTTGGACGACAAATAAGGTGGGGGGACGACTTAATTTTAATTCTCGGAAGCAGTTTCCCTGACAGCTGACAGCTCTCTGCCCTTGTTCCCCGAGCCGGGAAACCTGGAAAGAGGTTTCTGAAACGGACTTGTAGTCAAGGTCAAGAAAGGGTGTCTCTCGGTTTCAGGGAAGGGGCTCCGGAAACGCCCCCTGCCTCTGTTTCGGGAACTCGAAGCTTCCTGCCACGCTGCTGCCCAACCTGGCAGCGCCTGCTCCACTGACATCTCGAGTCAGGGACTATCCGAGCGCAAACTGCCCTTCCTCAGCCTGCCAGCTACTATTCTGAAGAAATGCGCTGAGGATGCCCAGTGCCTCTAAGCAGATGAAAAACAGATTAACATTCCCCAGGGGCGAGAGCGGCTGGAACAGCGAGGACCTGTGAGTCACTGTCTCCGCTTGCCCCAATCTCTCCTCCACCGCACGAGCGCCTTTTTCCCATTCTGAGGGACCCACTTCTGGGGGAGCAGCGCGAGGAAGGGAGTCAGCCCCAAAGGCGACTTTCTGGCCGCTTCCTTACACTCTCCTCTCCGAAGTAAAAGTTGTTCTGGCACAACTTAGCATCCTCCCATCTGGGGGTCCCCGTGGATTTCTTCCCCGATGTGTCCCCAAAGTTCGTGAGGCAAAGGAGGCGAGCGAGCCTCCCTGGGATTCCCGGGCAACAGGAGCTCCTCATCCCACCCCCCTCGGCGGAAACTAGTTGAAGAGTCGAGCCAGATCAGCCCGAGTGGAAGCCGCCGGCAGCGCCACCCCCCGCCCGCCCGGCAGCCCCTCCCTCCGAGTCCCCGGGCGCCCCCTCCCAGGCGCGGGGAAGCGTGTTGGAGGGCGCGCCCGGAAGCGAGGGTGGGGCGGCGACAGGGAGTCCTCACCTGAAATCGCTGTAAGGGTGGATAATCCAGAAGCCTGCAGTTTTAACCCTTTCCTGCTCCTTCTCCACCGCCTTCTGGCTCCCAAACATGCGGAGGGAGAATTTGTTGACCCCGGGCTGCAGCATGGAGGTGAACTGCCTCTGCATGAAGCCGTACTGCCGCCGGGGGCCCTCGGCGTCCTCGAAGCCCCCGGCCGGCTCCTCGCCGCCGCCGCCGCCGCCGTCCACCTTGAAGCACACCGAGTTGCCGTGCTCCTTCGCGCCGGCCCCGCCGCCCCCCGGCGGGGTTCCCAAGCGCTTCTCGGCCGCGGCCGACCCGGCGCCCGTCGCGGGCGCCTTGGCGGGGAAGACGCTGTTGCCATCGTCCCGGCTGTTGGACGAGGAGTTGGGCTTGCCGCCTCCTTCCATGCCCGGGGGACGCGGCCGGCGACGGCGTGGGCTCCAGACTCTCCGGCCGCCCGGCGCCGGGGGCACGAAGCTGAGCCGGCAGGGGCCCGAGCTGGCTGCCGGCGAGCCCGGCTGCCCGTCGCGGCGGCGGCGGCGGCGGCGGCGGCTTCTGCTTCCCGCCCGCGCCGCTGCTCCCTGCGCGCCTCGCTCCCGCCGCCGCCGCTGCCCTCAGTGGCTGCGCTCCCGGCTCCGCCGCGGCTGGTGCTGAGGCTGAGGCTGCCGGAGCGAGGCGAGGCTTCGCTCAGCCCTCGCGCGCCAGCGCCTCCCCTCGGCTGCCCTCTGCTGGCCGGAAAGGGTCTCTCCCCGCCCGCACAGCGCGCACTCTCCCTCCACTCTTGCCCCACTTCTGCCCAGCGTGACATTGAACTCGGGAGCCCTCCGAGACATTTATCTGTACGTGTTGTGGGAGACTCGGTGCATGTTTGCACCGGAGAGGAGAGGGAGAAGCAGAGACGCGAAGAGACAGAGAAAGACTGAGCTAGCAGATGTATGTGCGGCCAAAAGAAATAAACACCCTGAAACTCACTGAGGCATTGTCACATTGTCTGAACGCCTGTTTGATGAACGATGTTAGATAGGAAAAGGGAGAGAGGCTGTCTCTGCATGCAGAAAATTCACGTGTAAAGCTAGATGTACATAAGAAAGTAAGATTTGATCATGGATAGTGAATTTCATGAGTAAAAGGGAAGTTGTGTGTGTGTGTGTGAGTGTGTGTGCGTGGCGTGTGTTTTGGAAGAAGGCAGACCGCGAAAGAGACTAGGTCTGGGTAATTGCGAGTATTCAGCTGCTTGGGGCTTCTCAAATGAAGATGTGACACCAAGGGACAGACAACTGGCCTCCTTACACTTATCCTTATTCATTCTTCCCCAGCGCCTTAAGCAGGAGATGGGATTTCTTTCTTCCCAAGGCCATTCGCATGGACACACATGGGAGCAATCTTCCAGCTGCCAACACTGAGAAAAATGTGTTAGGCAAAACTCACCAGAGCTGACCTATCTTTTTAGATAAGTTACGCAATCAATAAAACACACTAAGAGGCATGCGTATTGGTCAGTGTTCACCTACACCTCGCCAGGAAGCCAAAATGTCTTGGAATTTAGGCAGAACGTAGACACCATTTCTGAAGGGGGAATGTATTCTCAAGAGAGACTTTAAATGTGCTACTGATGCTGAGGAAAGCGTTCTGAGATTCCTCCTATCCCCTCAGTGTCTCTCAAACACACCAGATTAGTTAAAGGAAGCAAGATGTGCTGCCAAACTCGCCAATCACTCAGCAGGGCAGCCCCAGAGTCTGAGAGCTTCAAGACTCCCAAATGTCCCAAAACATCTGCTCCAGATCCAAGCATTGCCTTCCTGCCCACAGCCTCTTTGAAGGAAGTCCTGTCCTACCAAGAGTCTCTGAATCTAATGGGTTATTGTCAGTTATAGACACACTTTGGAAGGAAAGGAGGGAGCACCTCCGGGAGGGAGTCTATGGCTCACTGGCAACCAATGACCTGGAGGGGCTGGGGGGGGGGGGGGGGGAGGGGGGGGGTTGATCCAGGCGCCTTCCTGAAAAACTGAGCAGCAGTTAAGGAATTAACAAAGGGAAAAGCAAGGCTAAAGGCAAAAGAAGACAACTGGATGCCCTCAGGAGGAGTTAACAGCCTGAGCAAGGAAGCAGAGAACAGAGAAAAAAGTGGAAAGCAGCAAAAACAAGAAGTCATTAGGCCTAACTGTTCTAATTCTGTTAGATTCCCCTTCCCATTCTACTTACCATAGTCTATGCGAAATCTCCTTTTTCAGTGAGCTCCATCCTGACTCAGACACCATCTGTTTTCAACTAATCAAAAACCAGAGCCCTAAGAAGTAAGTATAGGTGGCCAAATTTCAATGGTAAGAAATGGGGAAACTAGGAACAATATAGTGCTCTGATCTAGTAGAGTAGGGACTCTGGAAATCCAAGGGGTCACATGAGGATACCAGGTGCCAAGGACAGAAGGAAGCCAAAAGGATGGATAAAAACAAACACTGCCTAAAGCACAGTTCTTCCTAAGAAAGGCCCGATTACTCAGGCAGCTTTTCTTTATTAGACTAAAGATGTTCCCTACTTTTCTCTTATTCTGCATGCTCGCTCCTCCAATCACTCTATTTTCGGTCATGGGTATGACAATGTATATTTTAACATAAATTTTAAATTTTATAATAATTTAAAAATATACCATCTAAAATGTTATGCTAACTGAGTTTAAGTGAGCTTCTCTTTTCTTCTAGCCAATCCTTTTATTTGTTCTATTTCAGCTTAATCTTAATCATGACCAGGCAGTTATGTGAGTCAGAATTTTTCTGTTTTGATACTGTTAGTACTAAACTAACAGGACAGAATAACTTGATTGATACTGTTAGTACTAAACTAACAGGTTAAAATATGCTTTCAGAATACAACAAAGAGATGTCTACCTAGGGTCACAAGTCATTGTTTGTCCCAGGTACAGCGTTTAGGCCACCATCATTCATTTAAACTCTCAGAAAAATACATTGTTTTTTAAATTTTAAGAATGTGTATGTTATATCCATTTATTAACTTAAAAGACGTCAGCAAGCGAAAAGTCAAGTTTCTTCACTTGACTTTCAGACTATTGATTTAAAGTTATTTAGAATGTAGACTTAAATAAAAAAAAACTTAGAACTTGAAAGAAGATTAAAACAGAATAAGAGCTATAAAAAAATGAAAGCAATGAGAGAGACACAGACAGACAGACACACAGACAGAACCGGAAAATATATTTTAAAACGTGACTCAGTTGGGGTGCCTGGGTGGTCATTAAGCATCTGCCTTTGGCTCAAGTCATGATCCCAGAGTACTGGGATGGAGCCCAGCATTGGGCTCCCTGCTCAGCCTGCTTCTCCCTCTCCCACTCCTTCTGCTTCTAGTCAGTCCCTCTCCGGCTGTCTCTCTCTCTGCCAAATTAATAAATAAAATATTTAAATAAATAAATAAATAAATGTAATGTGACCTAATCATGAAACTAGACTTCTGGGGCTAGAATGGATGAATTTCTTCCATTATTTAATTTTCTCTTTTATTTCTGAACTCATAGCATGAGTTAGAAAAGGTTTCTGATCAAGTTAGAAATCAGGGACTGATTATTTGCTGGAGCAGGATTGGGGAGGCAAGAATTACAGATAAGAGCTAAGTTAGGCTCTGTAATTCTTTATCTTGACACTCCCCAACCCCAGACCTAAATTTTACTTTCCAATTGTCACTTCCTTTTCTCCATCATCCTATCCCTCTCCTAAGCCACGTCAGATATAGGTATACGCACCACCACCCCCGGCCCCGAACAGGCTTAAATTTTGAGGATAACTTCTTTTAGCAAGATTCCATGTCTGTTCATTGATAAAAGTCTCTCAGGCTGAAATCCACTGGGCTAAATTAGCATGTTTTGTTTTGTTTTGTTTTGTTTTCCAGTCATCTTAGAATTAGGACCACCATCATGTCTGACTCTATGACATTATGACTCTATGTCCATATTATGACATGGACTCTATGTCCATGATGTCAAAGTGCCTTGTACCTCAGAGGAATCTGATTACTGAGAAGCCTACCACTTATGGGTCCATTTCATGAGAATGTCTCATCAGTGGTTGTAATGGGAGCTGCTCAGTACATACAAGGATCATACATCTTTTAAAATGCTCTCTGTTTCCTTTAATACTCTGCTTAAGATCAAATTGCAGACAGCAGCAGAAGATTAATATGAAACTAAAATAAAATCTATGCAGCAGACGCAAGTACATGTGAAATGAGACAAAAAGATAGATGGGCGGCTTGAAGTTTGACAGCTTATTGGAAAATTCTCAGTGAAACTTAAAGCTTTCAAAGATAAAAACATTTTAGTCCTCTTGGTGGGGCAGATATGTTAAACACACATTTCACACGTAGGAAAAGGGAGTCAGAGCTGTTTCTGTTGAAGAAGGCAATGGTAAGGAACCCGAAAGGAATAGTGCACCGCGGGCCACCTCCCAGGCTCTCTGTGTCTCATGCACAGGCAGACTCGCCTATGTATCTGGGAAGCAACTGGCAGTATCACGCTTCATGCGAAACACTGGAGCTATTAATGTCACAACGAGACACCCACACCCAGCGTGGCTGCCACGCGGGGTTTTTGCAGTTGATAATATTGTTTCCCTACAGACACAGAAGAATGAACTGCTTAACTGTTGTAACTGACAACAGAATTTTGCAAGTTGGTACAAAGTAAACATGGAAAAGTTAGATAGAAAGTGAAAGGATGGAGAAAGTTTTCCCATACAATAACAACCAAAAAAGAACAGAGTAGCTGTCCTAATATCAGGAAAAACAGACTTTAAATTTAAAAAGGTATGAGACAAAGGAGGACATTATATATTAATAAAAGGTTCAATACAGCAAGAGGATATGACAATTATAAATATTTACACACCTATGTCAGACCATCAATATATACGGAGCAGACTTAGCGAGGAGTCAGCTTGAGATTCTCTCTCCCTTTCCCTCTCCCCCTGCTCTTCCCCCAGCTCACATGCTCTTTCTCACTTTAAAATAAGTAAATAAAATCCTTTGTAAAAAGTTTGTTCTTGGAGCACCTGGGCTGCTCAGTGGGTTGGGCCTCTGCCTTCGGCTCAGGTCATGATCTCAGGGTCCTGGGATCGAGCCCCGCATCGGGCTCTCTGCTCAGCGGGGAGCCTGCTTCCTCCTTTCTCTCTGCCTGCTTCTCTGCCTACTTGTGATCTCTGTTTATCAAGTAAATAAAAAAAATTAAAATTTAAAAAATAAATAAATAAATAAAATTTTAAAAAAATTAAAAGTTCGTTCTTGGAAAAGATCAACAAAATAAAAAGTTCGTTCTTGGAAAAGATCAGCAAAACTGGCAAACCTTTAGCTGGATGGACTGGAGGAAAAATTAAAACTACTAAAATCAGAAATTAAAATGGGAACATTATTACTGGTTCTACAAACATAAAAGTGATTATAAGAGAGTACGATGAGCAATTGTATGCCTAAAAGAAATGGGCATATTTCTAGAAACATAAAACCTAAATCATGAAGAAACAGAAAATCTAAACAGATCTAGAACTAGTAAGAGGAGTCAATAAAAAGTCTCCCAGGGAAGAAACGCCCTAGAACTGATGGCTTCGCTGGTAAATGCTACCAAACGTTTAAGGAACAATGAATACCAATGTTTCTCATACTTTTCCAAAAACCTGAAAAGGACAGACTACTTACTAACTCCTTCTATGAGATTAACATGACCCTGATACCAAGGCCAGATAAATATGCCAAAAGTAAAGAAAACACAGACCAAGATTCCTTATCAATATTGATGCAAAAGTCCTCAACAAAATAATAGCAGAACAAATTCAGTGTCATTTTAAAAGAATTATATATATGATCAAGTGGGATTTATTCCTGAAGATTAGTTCAATACACACACAAAAAAATCATTTAGTGTAACATACCATAGTAACAGAATGAAGGAAAAAAACTCCCATGGTAATTTCAATTATTTAATAAGGAAAAGGATATTCTTTATTTATACCAGCTTACTCTGGATTGGGTCCCGTTCAATGTGCTCCACAGAAATCTCAGTTAAGGTTCATGAGGCAAATATTGTCTCCATTTTTCACACGAGGATGGGAAAACTTACTAACATAAAAATTTGACATAGCTTTTATGAGGCAGAGCTACCCCTTGACCACGATCTAGTTGATCCTAATATTGCCTCTGCTCCTAACTGAAATAATGTACATCCTATTTTAGTATGAAGTATATACATATATTTTTTTTCCAAATCCACATTTTCTTGGCAATGAAAATCATTAAATGTTACTTTGCCAAATGACAGAATGAAAAAAATGAATGAATGAACAAGAAAAACTGGGGTTAATAATTTGCAACACTTCACCACTGAATTTTACTTTCCTTCTTAAAGTCATGTTCTCTTTTGACCTTCCACTTCCAAGGCCAGGCCTCCTGATCCATTGTCTGAGAGAGAGGAGGTGGTACCCTCACCAACAAAGAGGCCATTGATCAACTCTGCCACTCAGAGCTAATTTTCTCCTCCTCTTTAGGAAGAAATTTCAGAGAAAGTCTGGAAATGAAATTGCATACTACTATAAATGAGACTATTATTGTTTTTGTCTCCGAATCAATTAGAACGCAAAAACTGGGTTAAAGAAAGTTAAATTTTGTGATTCTGGTTGTCCCTAGCAATTGACAAAACCTTGTATTTCAAGGTCTTGCCTATCTGTTTTGTTCTCTTATTCACCCAGGCCAATAGTGACCATTACCTTACATTGATCCATTCACATCCCCTGTTCTTAAGACTTTTGCAAAGGTTTTATTTTTATTTATTTTGAGAACTAATAGATTTGTATTTTTTAAAAATGTTGTAGCATACGCTGTTTTATTAATTTGCAAACAAGGGTTTTAATTTTAAGATAAATGACCTGGAATTAGGAATAAATTTTTAACTGAAAAAGGAGGGTAAAGAATCACACAGAAGAGCAAACTTTGACCTTACTGGAATTGAGAAATGAATTAAACAACTCTCCTGTATTCTGTAGTATTGGTGTTCATTTAGAAAAACTTACCTTTCCTTACTTTTATTTTTTGGTATATATATTGGCTATGAATATTTTAGTATTGCAGGAGGGAGCCATATACTGACTGTCTATAATACTTTTCTTTGAATGAGAGCCTTTTCCCAACTCCACATAATTACAATCCAACTCCAATCACAAGACTTGATTCAAGCCAGGTCACAGGAGTTATTCTCCCAGCTTCTGAGCTCTTCGCATAAACTAAGCAAGAACATAGGCAGCTGGAATAGAATTTTCCACAATAACAAGGTAGAGATGCAATCCTTTGTTTTTTCCTACAGAATTCCATAGAGCTGCCCTAGTATATCTTGGTGTTCAGATCTTCCTTTAATAATATGAAGTTCTGTGCTGCATATTCTTTTTGTCCTTCTGGTTTCAATATCTACCCTTCTCTTCCCTCCATGTTTACTTCAGGCTGACAGCCATGGACTGCATTTCCAAGGATCCTATACACTCTGACCTCTCTCAAGGCCAATAGGAAGGAGCAGTAAAAGATGAATTCCCAGAGGAGAAAAAGAGTAAGTTTTTTACTCCCCTTATCCCACTTCCTCCTTTCTTTACCATGTTCTTTCCTAAGCTTCTTTCTTCCATGGTCACAGCTCTTGTTGCCTTCTTAATGGCTATAGCTTATGTCCATTCAGTAATAATTTTCTCCCTCTTGCCACTTTAGGAGTAGTAATGCCTTCCTGCTATGCCTACTTCCAATATGGCCGCTTTACTATCCTTGTGGGTCTCCTTAATTTTGTCCATATCTCTGTATGCCATATCTCCTTCCACTAAAATATCCTCAGTTTAATCTGATAAGTGTGCCAACTTTTGCATGGCAAGATCTTGACTAATAAAACTTCCTAATATAGGTCTACTAGACTCCTTTGTCAGAGTTCCATCTGTTTCCCACATCAAAGGACTGATAGGTACATCAATCTTTCTAACTGTATTCATCAAAACTGTTTATTTTCATTATGTGTATATGTGAAAAAATACTAACTAAATATGTATGTATACTTCTGTATGTGTTCTCTAAGAATATTATTTGGCAACACTTATTTTTTTTTAGAAAAGCTTCTTAACTCATCTTTTTTAAACAACGCTTATGAAACCAACTACATTTAAAACACATTCTTCCTATTCAGATAAAAAACAAACAAAAAGCATGGTTTTATCTTTGATTGCTCGGTTTCACTCCCAACTTACATCCAATCTGTCAACGGTTCTTATTTTCTCCAAATTCTGAATCTGACCACTTCTCACAACTGTCTCCTTATAATCTCAACTTGAACTCTACAGCCAGAGTGAACATTTTAACAACAGGAGCCAGGCCAGGTCATTCCTCTAATCTCAATCCTCTAAGGGAGGACTCTCCCCATAAAAGCCACAATCTTGACAATGGCCTCTTAAACCCTGTTAATTCTCTGATCCCATTGCCTACCTCCCCCTCTCCCAAACTCTGTTTCAGCCATACAGCCCTCACTCTCCTTAAAGTCCACCAGGCACACTTCTATCTCAGGATCTGGCCAATGCTGTTCCCCTGCCTGCAGAGTTTTACTCACACCTTACATAGGTGTTTACTTTAGGTGATCTTCTCAGTGACGTTTTCCCTGATTATTTTACATAAAAGTCAATTCCTCTTATTTCTTCGATTTCACCACTGCTCCAGATGCTAAGTGACATCTTCAGTATTTTACTTCTTTATTTGTTAAATGTCTCCCCCACTAGAATGTAAGTCCATAGGCTCTATCCACTGCTGTGTCTCCATGACTTAGAACAATAACTGGCATCCAGTCTTATTCAGTAAATTGTTTATGAGTAAACAGAACAGACACATTTTCTCCCTTTGAGTTAAGAAATTCATAACAAAAGACAATTAAGCATTTAGTAATTACATAATAATTTCAAATCTTATTTTTAGTACAGTTGACTAAAGGCCTAAGGGGATATGCTTACCAGATAAAAAAATTCTCTTATCTTTATCTACATTGTCTGTTGAAGTACTGCATTATAGAACCAGGGTAATTTCATGCCAAATCTTATAACAGCAAGGAAATTACTCAGTCAGTGTTATAATTGAAAATTATTTAGGTGACTTAAGGCAAGAGAGAAATGACCCTAAATTTTAGGTTTGATAATATTTCTTTTCCACAAAAAAGGAGAGATGTTGGTATATTATTACATGGACCCTAAGTAGAATTTGGTAAGAAAAGTCCCACTTATGAGCAATATCTTTTTTTTTTTAAGATTTTTATTTATTTAACAGAGAACACAAGTAGGCAGAGAGGCAGACAGAGAGAGGAAGGGAAGCAGGTTCCTTGCTGAGCAGAGAGCCAGATGTGGGGCTCCATCCCAGGACCCTGGGATCATGACCTGAGCTAAAGGCAGAGGCTTCACCCACTGAGCCACCCAGGCGCCCCATGAGCAATATCTTTAAAACAGATAACGTTTTAGTAGAAACTGAAGTGGCAGTTTATTATGTTTTAGAGGCTGACAAAATTAATAATAGATTATATTTGGGTCGTTAAGTGTATAAAAGATTAATGAAAGGCCCTTATTCATCAGAAGCCTTGGATGTAGTTAAATGATACAAATCAAGTTATTCATCCAGGACCATTTCTTGACCAAACTGCTCAGGAATAGCAAGGCTTGGAAATAAGGCAAATTAGTCATCCCAAGGGCAGTTCAAAAAGTCAGAAACCTACAGATTCACAAATTACCAGAGCCTAAAGTAGCTTTAGGCAACTAGAGTTCTGGTCTTAGAGTTCAGTTCAAATAATTGGTACTACGGGTCATGAATTAATGAAAAACACTGTTTTATTTCTGTAGGCTGACTTTGGATGCACTAACATCAATTGGGAGTGTTGGTAAGCAGTGATTGGAAAATTGATGAATGAGCCGTCAGAAGCCTACTTGTATAAAGACAGAAGCTTCTTAGGAAAACTCGTACTAAAAAAAGAAGACAGGTACCAGCCACCTGAACCACTGAAACAGCTGTTAGATAAAGAAGGATGTAGTGATTTTGAGATAGCGTTAGTGTCTGTCCCTTGACTTCACCATTGGTCACATCATGGATGTCTGAGTACCCAGCAGTGAGGAAATAAAAGGACTGTTTCGTCAACATGTATGAAACATAAGGAAAGG